>SZWC01010695.1:62449-93941 GCA_023375785.1 Penium margaritaceum | reverse complement strand
GGGGGGGGGGGGGGGGGGGGGGGGGTCGAGCCGCCGCATGACACCGTGGCTGCATCAGTGTACTCCATTTGGCGCCGAGACATGATTGCGCTCGCACACGCCCTGATACGGATTCCTTGTGCCATGATAGACGGTGCCACTGTAGCTGCTACCACAATCGCTGCTGAAGCCCATGCAGCACGCGCTCCTGTCTCAACATCCGCAGGACACGCTGCTCGGTTGTACACTTAGGCAGCAGTCGTAGCCGGACCAGTAGCAACAGATATTGGGACGCAACTGGCCGCATCCGCAGCAGTTGTGGCTTCTTCGACAGCCTCTACAGCCTCTGCCGTGCCTCTTTCATCTGCACCTAGACAGTCATTGCCGTTGCATCTGCCGCACCTGCACCATCTGACGTCACCACTGTTGTCACGGCGGCCATCTCTGTCGTAGCAGTTCTATTCACTGTGGGCGCTGCCTTCCTCACATTCATCCTGGCCCTTGTCGTCCCCGTTGCATCTCTCATATCTGTTCTGTCAGCTGCAGCTGGCTCCATTGTCCCTCCATTCCTTCCTCTTTTGCTTAGCCCTTCCCACACCCTGTGAGGGCTCGTAGCTTGCCTATCCTCTTCCTTCACACTGATTTTCTCTGTGGCTTGTGTGTGTGCCACGGGTTGGGTTTCCTTGCAGCAAATATCCAGCATGCCGAAGACGCTCCCGGTTTTCCCTCGTCCACTGGGGCAGGGGAAGCTCTGCCAAAAAAATTCGGCAGAGCCCCTCAGTCGTCACCATGCCTGGTGACAACGAGTCGGTCATCGCTGATCTTTAGCACCTACTGAACCTCGCTCGCGATGCTGAGCGTGAGGCTGAAGATCATCTCAAAGTCGCAAATGACAACCGCGCTGCCTTTGCGGATGAGGTTACCTCAATCGTGCTCAAGCATCTGCCTGCTACCCCTGTCATACCCACTGGTGCCTCTGCTGGCACCAGTGTCGATGCCTCTTCCACGCCTTCTCCTGCTAGCATCGCTGGCGCCGACCCTGCTGTCCACCCATCTGTTGCCGGTCGTGCCGCTATCTCCTGCCAGCATGACTTCTTCTCCCAGCCCCCAACTCTGTCCATTGGTCTTGCCTTCTCCTCTTGGAAGACCCACTCAGTGCCTGGGGCCAGGGGGAATGCATCTGTCAGTCCTTTTTTTAAGTTATCCTGCCTTTCACACCGGCAGCTAACAAGTCCACTTGTGCTGTTCGTGCCCTCCTTACAACTGCTCAAGAGACCCTTGTCCACGACATCAGCACATACAATGTTGACCCTTCTGTCCAGAATCTAGCTGACCCTATCTGTGCATACACCATGCTTCATTGTCACACCACCGTCACTGGTCAAGCGGCTCAGAGCGCCTTCACAGTACAGCTCAACATGCTTTTGATGCGTGCAGATGAGTCAGCTGATGCATATTGGGCACGCGGGCTCAAGCTGCTTCGCGAGCTTGGTGAGTTCGCGCCAGGTCAACTGCCTGCTGTGCACACCATGGTCAATGAGATGATTCCTGAATTGTCGGACCTTCTCCGCAATGTCAAGGCTGATGAGTTGCAGCGCCTCGCCTCTGAACCCGTACGACTCCGGTCCCCACCTGACGTTGGTGCTACCTATGACTTCGTCGCTGACCATCTTGCTGCCCGGTAGACTAGCCTCCGGAACAAATGCCTTCACCGCACTGTAGCTGTCGGCGTTGCTACTATAACCACCACCTTCTCCTCTTCCTCTTCTTTTGTTGCCTCCGTCTCTTTGTCCTTGTCCTCCTCAGCTTCTACTACCACAGTCCTTGCCTCCCTGGGCCGTGGACGTGGCCGTGGTCACAGACAGGGCAAGGGGAAGAGCAAGACCACCACACCTTCCTGTTTCCCTGGTGAGGTGGTGTGCTGGAACTGTGGTTCCTCTGAACACTCTACTTGTAAGTGCCCTAAGCTATTTGACAGCCTACGCCTCGCCTGTGCCATGCGTGCACACTGGGCTCACACTGGCGGCTCCTCTTCCTCCTCCAGTGCTGGCTCTATCTCCAGCTCCAGCTCCTCCTGACGCTCCACAGGGTCCACCTCTTCCCAGGTCTACTCCACTGCTGGTGTCACCTCCATCCTCCCATCGGGGCCCTATCCTTGGGGATGGCTACCACCCTACGGAGTGCCCAACTACGCTGGACCACCCTCTCTAGCGTACGGCCCTCCTCCGTGGTTTCCTCCCCTCCCGAGCTCGCCTGCTTTGTCTTCTGCACCATCCGTCGCTGGCGAGCGTCAACTGGACCAGTCTCTTCTCCAGCGCCTTCACCTTCACAATCATGGAGGTGAGAGTGTGTCTTTGGTGGCCAGAGGTCTTCCTTGTGTTGTTGACACTGTCCTTCCTTGGAACCCCCCTGGTCATGTTCTTGGTCTATCGTCTTCCTCTGTTCCATGGGTTGAGCACTGGCAGTCTATTATCGTTGACTTGCTGTATGTGACTCTTTTCCGCCCTCTGTTGGCGTTGTTTCCGCTTGCAGTGTTCTTCCCCATGTGCATGTCTCCGGGGCGTTCTAGGTCCTTGACTCAAGGGCCACCCACCAAATGACCTCCGTCCGGTCCTCCTTTGTCTCGTTGGGTCCTGCAGGCTCTGTTCGTTTTGTGCGGAATGGCTCCGGCCAGTTGCTGCCTGTCCAGGGAGTTGGCATTGTCTGTTTCGTAGGTCCCAGTGGTACCTCGTTGCTGTATGATGTCCTGTACGGGCCTTCATTGGAACAGAGTCTGCTGTTGGTGACCTCCCTTGACGATCACGGCATGAATTTCTTGGTCAGCCAGGTAGTCGACACTTTCAGTCTTCGATCCTATGGCCGTGTTGTTTTCCTGGGGATGAAGTTCAATAAGCTGTATCATGTTCCTCTTCATTCTCCGTCTGCCCACACCGTTGGCTCGTCTCTTGCCCATGTTGCGCCCTCTTTGTCCCCCACTGATGTATAGCTCTTGCATCGCCGTCTTGGCCATGTGGACACTTATGCCATCACCAGCATGCTCCGTTTCCAACCTGCTCTTGGATTTTCTTTTTCCACTTTTCCTTCTCCTTGTCCAGCTGATTGTCTTGGTTGTGCCTAGGGCAAAATGCGTCGTTCTCCCTTCACCTCCTCTGATACCCAGTCCTCCCATCCCCTCGACCTTGTTCATGCGGATGTCATGGGTCCTCTTCTTCATGACTTTCTCGGGGGTATTGGGCGTTATGTCTTGTGTCTCACTGATGACTTCTTACGCTTCCGCTGGATCTATGCTCTTCGTCAAAAGAGTGATGTTGGGGCAATCGTTGAGTCCTACATGGTCCAGGCTGAACGTTCGTGTCAGTGCTTGCTCCACGTCTTCCATAGTGACCGTGGCGGTGAGTTCCTTGGACCTACCGCCCGGTTCCTTGAGTCCCACGGGGTGTGTCTGGAGACTTCCGCTCCTTACACAGCTCAAGAAAATGGTATCCGTGAGCGCTGGAACCGGACCCTGGCCGACGACGTCTATACGATTCTGTCTGATTTGGGTCTTCCCCCTTTGTTCGCCTTCGAGGCCATAAGAAATATGACCTGGTTTTGGAATTGCGTTCCTCATAGCTCGCTCCCTCGTACAGTGACCCCCTTTGAGTGCTGGTACGGCACCCGTGCCGAACCCCGCCTCTCTTGCGTGTGGGATAGCATTGTGTTTGTATGGCTCCTTGAGGATCTTCGCAATGAGAAGCTATCCCCACGTGGTCGTCTCTGCCCCTTCGTGGGTGTCTCCTCCCAGTCAAAGGCCTTGCAATTCTGGGAATCCGAGCGCTAGCGGGTCATTGAATCTCGTGATGCCTTGTTGTTTGAATCTCTGTTCCTTCGTGACCTCAGTTGTCACTTGTCCGCTGCCTCCCTGCTTCCACTCTCTTGGTTGCGGGGGGAGGTTGGCACCTGGGGACCTTCGGGCACCTCAGCCTCCATTATCCCTACGGTCCCTGCCGCCTTTTCCTCTCCAAAGCCTTCACCCTCGGAGCATCCGCCGGCTCCTGTCACCATGCCTTCATCGTCCTCCAATGCCCCCTCGTCCGTGTCGTCCAGGTCGCTCAGAGCTCTGGAATCTCCTGTCGGGTCCCCACCAGTCCCATCTGAGTCTGTATCTCCCACAAACTCCGCTGCGACTCCCTCCAGTCCACTCCCTCCTGTCGTGCCTAGTTTTTCCGGTGATCCTCTTGGTCCTGCACAAATAGAACCTTTTGTTCCAGTCAGGCATCTACGAGCGCTTCCTTCTCGCTCCTCCACTATTGCGACGTCCTCCACCCGTCCTCCTCAGTCTCAGTCTAGACAGTTCCCGGTGTTGCCGAACGGCATGGACATCCTGGGTCTGGCTACATGTGTCTTCCACCCTAGCTTTGTGCTTGGGTATGCACTGCTCATGACAGAGCACGATTGTGTGCTAGAAGCCGCTGTTCTTGGCAGTGTTGCAGTGTGCCATGCAACAGCTGTAGCAACTCCATTGTCGCCTGACACCGCCACAGTTCAGCAGGCACGGGTTGCACCTGACTCTGAGGAGTGGGAGGCTGCCATGTGAGACCAACTGAGGGCCCTTGCAACGCATTCCTACATGAATAGTTAGATGAGGAGATCTACATGGTGCAACCGCCAGGATTCTTTGATGGCACCGACAGAGTCTGGCGACTGCTTAAGGCCCTCTACAGCTTTAAGAAGTCACCTCGGTGTTGGAACGAGGAGATCACCTCCACTCTGGAGAACGGGAGATATGGTCATAGCACAATAGATCCATCCGCCTTTGTCACTCCACTCTCCGCACTGTTTGCAGCCATCCTCGTCTACGTCGATGACTTGCTCATCGCGTCCCCGAGTCCAGAGGCAGTGTCAGTGGTGAATTCCTTGCTCCAGTCTGCGTACAAGATGAAAGACTTGGGTCCGACTCGTGTTTTCCTTGGCATGGAGCTTGAGCGTGATCATGCTTGCCGTGTTCTGGACTTCCACTAGGCTGCGTACGTTAGGAGCCTGGGTGAGTGCGTCAACACCGATGATGCCCGCCGGACAGAGGTTTCTGCAAACACTTGGTGTACCGAAGCCGGGGGAGCCAGTAGATGTGACTGAATATTTGCAAGTCATAATGTCCCTAATGTGTTTTGTGTACCATTGTAACCTTTCATGTCACAACAGCTATCCTTGAGTACGTCGCCCACTTGCTTTCCCCTACGCACACTTGCCTTTATCATCACCACCTTTGGCACATTAAAAATACTGCCATTGAAAACATCCTCCGCACTCAGCCCACGGCCAGTTTATATGCATCCATTTTTCCACCCTGTCTCAACCAACTTGCTTGACTGTCCAAAGGTCAAAGTGAATCGTTTCCACGTTTCCACTTTCAAATATTGCATCACTTACCCCCATAATCTCGTGCATGACGGTTTCATGGGCCCACTCTATTATGACTTCTTTGGGGGTCTTTGCTTCTGCTGTCCTGATAGGCGTCTTTTCTATTTTTCCATCCATTTTTTGAAGAAATAAAGCAAGCTTCAGCGAGTTCCCTTTGAAATTCCACAGAAGGGAAAAAACCTATGCCCATAGCATTGCTCTCTCTCTCTCTCTCTCTCTCTCTCTCTCTCTCTCTCTCTCTCTCTCTCTCTCACACACACACACACACACATACATACATATATACACACACACACACACACAAAAACACACACACACGCACACATACACACACACACACGCACATACACACACACACACACGCACACACACACACATACATACATATATACACACACACACACACACAAAAACACACACACACGCACACATACACACACACACACGCACATACACACACACACACACGCACACACACACACACACACACACACACACACACACACACACACACACACACACACACACACACACACACACACACACACACACACACACACACACACACACACACACACACACACACGCACACAAATTCATATGTATATACTTATACACACATGTCTATTTTAGAAATTTTTTTCAGCTGTCCAAAGGGAGAAAAAAGGTTCACACAAGAAAAGAAGTTGAAGAAAAGAAGTAGCATGAGGCATATTTCCTTGCCTGTCTCCTGTGCAGGAGATGGGCAGGGTGCATGATCTGCTCTACGCAGATTTATGCAATTTGGAGTTCTGAATGTTGAAGTTATCTTATTTGAAGTTCAAAGAACATTTGCACACTCCAGAGCTGAACAGTGGGCAAACCTGGAAAATCCGGCTTCATCTACACCCCCCCCATTGAAAAATCACCCAAAAGCTCAGGCTTTTCCAAAAAAAGAGAAAGTAGGAAACACTAAAATTAAATTTTTAAAGTGAACAAATTCTCCCATAAGAACCGTATCATTGCATGCATTCCTTTCAACTAATCCTGCCTTGCAGCAGTTACGCTATCAGCACCTCCTCTGAAACCACGTTGTGAACTTGTGGAAATGACACCTCTCCGCTGCCACTGCAGCTCACCCCTGAAGTGCTCTTCCTCCATCCTCCTCTTACAGTAGTTGCACCTATTCCATGTGCTCCAGCAGCTCCATCTCAATCATCCTCGCCGTCCTCTGGCTCTTTGCCACGTCATCCCCTTGACTCGTGGTTTCAAGCCACATTTCACTCATCATAGTGTAACTCCTTCCTCATCTGAATCAGCTCCATCAGCCTCATCTGCCTCATCTGCATCCTCTTCATCGTCCCTGTGCCACTCTGCTAATCAATCACAGATTCCTTGTAATCATCATCAACACCTTCAACATCATCTTTACGGCTTCTGGCATCTGGAATTATCCTTCATAAGGCAACAATTGCTTCTTGTTGTGGACGCGGTCACAAGGACGAGCGGACCAGAAGGCAGAACCACAACCAGAAGTAGAGGCAAGAATAATTCTTAGGAATGTGTGTGGTGAACAAGTGGGAGCACGAAAATTGTACATGGAGAGGCTAATGGCATGGACGTAGTAGTGAGGGGTGGGCGTGGAACCCACCACTACTGTACGGGCATGCTGATTTCAGGATGACGGAAGTTGATGAAGTGGGCACAGTGCAAGAACCAGTTCCTGGAAATATTGCTTTTGAGAAGATTCTGCAAAATCACTCTCTGCTGTCTTTCTAACATGCACCCCTTTCGTTGATCTCTACTATAATTCTGACACACCCCTTAGATCCGAAGAGGGGTACAAGGGCTGCAAGTGGAAAATATGTGCTTGTTGAGCTATAGGACAAAAGAACATTGGGAGATTTTGGAGGGAGAGAAAACCTGAGCAACGGAGCAATGTGCGAACAGATGTGGTGTACTCAGTGGAGGCGATACCAGTAGGCTCCATGAGGATGCTTGGTGGGGTGAAGTGGGTTATCAGTGTAGTAGTGTAGTGAGGTTGTGTACTGTGGTAATTTGGTGACGGTTTGGTGCAGTAGGTGGGATGTTACAATCATGTAACCAATTGGTTTCTGGGCAGAGGCCATTCCTGGGTGCAGACAAATTCACTTGATGATCAAACAAGATAGGTAGTCCACTACTGTGATGATATATGATGGATATTCACGAAGATAATTTCTTCCTGAAATAAGCATTTATAAACATTCGTACTCTTGCTAGGGGCTGGATTAAAGAGAGTTCCTTCCTGTGCACATAAGGCGGTCAGGAAGAATTGTAATGGAAGATGGCTGGTGTTATTGAGGATGGGTCTGTTGAATATTTTTGCCCCTTGTTCACTGTAATAGGAAGGTTCATGAATGCTCTGTCCCTCGTGGAGGTATGACCCTTGGATTCTTTGTCGGGTGATTCACTTGTGATCTGTCTCTTGTGAGATATGAATTTTGAGTACACCATGTGGGTGAATTCTTCAGTTGGCCATTTTTGTTCATCTGGCCAAGCGAGAGGCCATGACATCAAGCCTGGCTCCATTCACATCTTGGTTGCAAAGGAAGCATCCAAGAAAGGAAGTCTGTAGCTTCTTGGAAGCTACACAGTTGTTCTGCCACGTTGGCACTAGGATACTGATATATCAAGCCCACAGCACAATTTTACTGGTGATGTGGATGGCTGAAGCCATTTCTCAGGACTATGGAAAGAAATCTAGGAAAATGGCTTGTCTTGCATGCTGATCAATGAACCCTTGCTTGATGATCTCTTGCATATTAATGAATTGAGCTCTTCTTGAGTATAGTGCTAAGATGTTAGGCCTCTTCAACGTGAAGTGTATGTCTGGTTAAGTTTGGGGTACATAACACATACTTGTGAAGGAAGAATATGTAAAAACCTTCATGAGCCTTTTGGTTTTCTGGCTTCTCTACCAGGGGTTGTTAGCTCAATAAATAACAAAGGGTTATGGATCCACACCCATTGCTAGAGAAGTTTCACACAGCCAACCACGACGTCACAAGCAGTGAGAGCGCCTTCGCTATCAACCGTCTTCTTCGTTTGCATGCCAACATCAGCAGGGGGGGAATACGTATCTGCACATTTCATTCTTGAGAGATGACATAAGCCTACATCAGCCTATGTCAGCCTACATCTGCTTGCAATGGCCAAAGTAAAAAGAGAAAGCAGTTTTCCATGTTGACCAACAGCCTACAGTGGCCTCAAATACAGGTGCATGGGCATCAATGAAAGTTTCAAAAGCAGGAGCAGTTATAGTTATAGGGATGGCAGGGACAGGGGAACCAAGGTTTATTTCACCCATCCTCAAGTTTGATGGATAGGATTTTGCTCTTTGGAAGTGACAGTTTGAAATCATAGATGACAGAGGTTTGCTAGTACACTTCAAAAGAACCATCTCAACACCAAAAAGGAGGGTGATGACCTTGTGGCATGGGTCAAGCTCAAAGAGAAGCCTCTAACTTTTTTTGTGTCCTCCGTTCAACCCTGAGTATTTCTACACGTCAGCGGTTGTACAATGGCAGCTACAGCGTACACCAAACTAGGCAAGGTGTTCCATTCCTCCTTGCTTGCAAACCATCTCTTAACTTTGCAGAATCTCATCGGTGTGAGACTTGGCAAAGCTGAGGATGTCTCCACCTTTATGCATAAGTTTGAGACAATCCTGAAACAAGCCACCACCATGGGATGGGACCTAAAATCGGATACGCAGGCCATAACACTACTGCTGATGCTGTTGGAGAGCTGGGAACCTATCATCATAGTGATTAGAAGATGGAATGAAGAGAAAGTTTCCTACACCAATGTCTCAGATTATGTGTGGAATGAAGCCATGCTTCGTAAAAATAGCCAAGAAACCATGACTGCCGATGCCTTACGAAGCAGTGGCACCTTCCGTAATACCTCCTCCTCTGGCTATAGGAGAAAGAACAGCACATGTAGCAATGGTATATGCCCAAAGTTCCTATGAAACGGCCACAACTACTGCATGGCAAGACAAAGGGCTCTGGAGTGTAGGAAAACCAAGAAGGAGGGAGAAGATGGGGAAGAAAGAAGAGGGGGAAGTGATGGGAAGGGTCCTACCAACTTCATGGCTGAGTGTGCCTCCAAAAAAGGGAGGGCGATGCTCAGGCTAAGAGCTTACAGCCTTGATTCAGGCACTAATGAGAACACCAAAAAATACAAGAGATATTACATCTCTCTTTCTCCATGCAATAAGCACTTCATATTTTCCAATGGCACGGTTGAGGCAGTTGAGGGGATTGGTGACAAGCTAGTCACCATGGGTGTAAACGGTGTAAATTGAGACATCAAGCTAGAGGTGAAAATCTACTTGTCCTTCTTCAAAGCCGACATTCTCTCCGTCCCTAAGATCACCAACCATGGCATAAATATGGTATTTACAGAAAAGGAAGTAGTGATTGTCTTTACCAAGGACATTGACATTTCCTACTCTGGAATTAAAGTTGTTATAGATGTTCCTCAAGTTGATGGATTATATGTCTTAAAGACCAAACGGAAAGACTCAAAGGCTCAATATTTTGCTGAGAGTGATGGTGAGGAGAGCAACAGTGGAGATTTTGATGAAAAAGGTCATTTTGTAGCAGCAGAAGCAGGGATAGTGGGAGAATCAGTAGCAGAACCGCAAACAAAAACAACCACCATGGCTGTTCATTCCAGCCAGAACACTTGCTCTGTAAACGTGTGACACAGGAACTTTGACCACGTGGGTCATCGCACATTGGTGCTCATGGGAAAGCAGGATCCAGTGTGTGGAATGGAGCTAGGTGATGAGGCAAAAGAAGAAAAACTTATGCCAGCTATGCCTTCAGATTAAGGCCACAAACCTTTCAAGCGTAGTGGTATGCATGGTCTTGGACACCTTGACCTCATCCACCCTGATGTGTGCCGTCCCTTTTGCATACCATCGAACGGATGTAGTAGACATTTCCTCACGTACATTGATGACCACAGTCACAAGGTCTGGATATATTTTCTCAAAAAGAAAAGCAAGGCGAAAGAAATTTTACAAGCCTTTGTCACTGTGGTTGAGCATTAGAGTGGTAAGAATGTGAAAGCATTCAAGAAGGACAATGGAGGAAGGTACGAAGCCTGCAGGAAGTGGCTTAAGATGTAGGGAATTAAACACCAGAAAACCATCCCCTACTCACCTCTACTACACACTGCATAGTAGAGAGGATGAGCCAGACCCTGTTCGGCATGAGAAGGTACATGCTCTTTGATGCCAATCGGCCTCCCTGGTTGTGGGCTGAAGCAACACATACGGCTGCCTATCTTGTGAACCTCACAGTTACAGCAGATCTTTCAAGGAGAGGCAAGAAGAAGCAGAGACAAAAACTGAAGACGCCACAAGAAGCATGGTCAGGCAAGAAGCCGGATGCCTCCCATGTGAAGGTGTCTGGCTTGACCGACTTTGCCAAGGTCGAGGCTGGTGTGGGTCCTGGAAAGCTAGATGCAATAGCGTGAAAGTGTAGCTTCATCAACGACAAAACCGCACACAAAGCTTATAGATAGTAGGAACAAGGATCAAAGAAGGTCATCCACAGCAAAGCCATTGATTTTCATGGAAGGTCTGTGGGTAAGGGAGAGCTTCAGGAATATGAGAGCACTCTGAAACAGGGAGAGTGACCTACCCTCCTTGAGGAGGAAGACAAAGTACCAGCACAATGGCACGTGCATGGGCTGGGTGATGCAATAGCGACAGGAGCTAATGAAGATGACTCAGAGTAATCAGGCTCCGAGTCCGACATAGCTGATCCCCCTAACCATGACCTGCAGCCTCAACAACAACAGCAACAACGAGCAGGTCCGAGGAAGACTTCATGCCTCAAAGTACCTCGGAAGCATTCTGACAAGGAAAACAGTGAATGTGCAGGCTTCAACTATTTGTTCCTGATTGAAGAGGAGTCAACATCAGTTGCAGAGAAATTCACTTGGCCTAACAAAGTGGAGTGGAACGAAGAAATACACAGTGAACTCAACTATATTGAGGAGAATGGTACATCGGTGCTAGTGGACAGACTTTCTGGGGTTCACGTGGTGGGATCCAAGTGGGTGTTAAAATTGAAAGGGAAACAGGATGGCAACATGGAGAATCATAAGGCTCAAGTGGTGGCAAAGAGGATCTCTCAACGCCCTGACATGGAGGATGATGAATCCTTTGCTCCTGTGGTGACATTTTCATCCATCCAATCAATTCTTGCCATCACTGTTTCCAAGAACATGGAAATGTACCAGATGGATATCAAGACATCCATTTTATTGGTAAAGTTGAAAAGGAGGTGCTGATGGAGGCACCAGAAGGGATTGATATCCCCAAGAACAAGGTGTGTAAGCAGGTGAAAGCACTCTATGGGTTAAAAAAAACCCCTAGACTTTACTACCAGGAGATGGTTAAACTCATCGATCAGGAGTCCTCCCTGCATGGCGATGAGGAACCTAGCATGTCTGTGCGTGATAGAAAAAAAGGGACTATGTTGGTCGCTTTGTATGTCGATGACCTCATCCTTTGCTTGTCCTAAGAAGAGCTTCTAGATGATCTCAAGAGTCAACTCAGCAGCAGATTCAAGATGAAGGACGTTGATCTTCTTTAATACTACCTTAGAATTTCCATCAAGCATGATAGAGCATCAGGTGCAATCAGGCTAAACCAGACAAAATACATCGACTCAATTCTCAAGCGTGTCAGGAAACTGCGGCTGTGTGGTCGCATTTCCAATGTATCCTGACGGGTCTTCACTTTGTTCATGGATTTATTTTTTTCAAATTCTTCAGTCCTTCACAGCTGTGCCCTTCAGTCCTTCACAGTGAGAGCAAACAGGAGCAGCGGGAATGGAAGGTGCAAGGGGGAGAATGTTGGGTTTTTTCCCCTTCAAAATGCCCGAAGCGGTGCCAGGAAGAGTCGAGAAGCCACTGGAAGGAAAATTACTTGCATTATACTCTAGCTACGTAGAGAGTGCTCTTAATCAAGATTGGATTCAAGTTATTCAAATTTGACGAGTGGCTAAATCTGGTGGAAGTTGTTTCACAGGAATCGGACAAGTATCGTGCTAGATATGGGCTTCCAAATTTGGGGTGTGCGCTGCAGTTTGGGGAGTCGGTCGCAATTCGACTGCCGGTGAAAAATCCACCGGAACGAGTAACAAACGTATCTCTGGTGATTTATCCCCGGAAGACTGCCAAGGCGTCCGGTGGATAAGATTCACCGGAACCATCAGTGCAGGTTGTTACTAAAGGAATTAGCCAAAATATTGGCTCAGAGTCCGAAATTTAGTAGTCCAGTTTGTTACTCGGGGACTTTGTCAAAATTCCGACTGCAGGTCCGCGGATAGGTTTCGAAGCACGTCAATCCCCATCACCAAACTCCATGATTAACTCATTGAAACGCACCCCCATAGCACAGGTCACCACCACTACGTGCAGGGACATCTGCAACTCCGGGAAGGCATTATGATGTGTCCTTGATGTATGTGGGCGCCTTAGTGGACGGACATCGTGCACACTGCCAACTGAATGGCTTGATAGGGGTGCCGCACTTCGGCTGGCGTAGCAGGAGCTATGATTAACCGAATTGCACGCGCTTTTGTGCATTGGGAAGCTTCTTACTAGTCCTAAAATTTGTCATTTCACATCCATGTCCAACGACTAATGGAAAATTGTGACATTCCCTTCGCAAAAGTGACTGTCATGCAAGGAGTTTTCCTTCCAGTAGCTTGTGGACTCTTCCATTCCCGCTGCGCCCTTCAGTCCTTCCCAGCTGGTCATCCCAAGTCCAGCCACGCTCATCACGTGCCGATGCACTGGTTGCACTTTGGTTAAGCAATCGGCAAGCATGTGGCATGTGCTGTAGTGCTGCAACACCACCTGTCCCTTCTCCACCATGTCCCGGGCATAATGGTAACGAACGTCAATGTGCTTCATCCTCTTGTTTTGTGGCGAGTTGCTGGTCAACAAGATAGCACTAGTATTGTCCTCATGCACCACCATTGGCCCTTGCTGCGCCACGTCCGGCTCCCCCAGCAACCTATAAAGCCACATCTCCTTCTTGACCACTTCAGCCAACGTGATGTACTCTGACTCTATTGTGGGAGTTGTGACGCGGTCTTGATTTCTGCTCCACCATGAAACCGCTGCACCACTGAGGAAGAACCCGTAGCCGGAAGTGGACACCTACTTGTCGACATCGCCAACATCGTCTACATCCATGTAGCAGACCAGACGCAAAGGGTCGGACTGCCCTTTGCCGTCATATCTCACGCACGCGTGGCGTGTCGCCTACAGGTAGTGGAGGATGAGTTTGGCCGCCTTCTAGCATAGTGGCCCTGGATTAGCCACATACCTACTCACTTGGCCCACTACGTAGACCAAGTCTGGTCGAATCGCCACCATGGCGTACATGAGGCTACCAACCGCCGATTGGTAGGGCATTCTTGCCATTTCCTCCCGCTCTTCTTTTATTTGTGGTGCCATTGGCACACTAAGTTCACAGGTCATGGAGAACGGACTGCCATTGGTTTGTAGTCCTCCATGACTTACCACTTCAGTATCTCAGCCATGTATTTTTTCTGCCCCAGTTCAAGCATGCGCGCCCTCCGGTTCCGCGTGATACTCACCCCAAGGTAGTAATCCAGCTCTCCCATGTGCGACATCTGGAATCTGGTGCTCAACTACTCTGCAGGCTTGGCAGGTCCGTCAAGCACAAAATCAGATTGTCCATGTAGAGTGCGATGATTTGACGGAGCTGCATGTCGTGCCGCACATACATGTTGTGCACCAACTCACAGTGCTTGAAGCCGAGTTGTGGCATGAAGTTGTCCATCTATGAGTTTTGCATTTGGGTGAATGTTTTAGCCTGTACAGGGATTAGGATTTAGATTCCCCTTGTCCATCAAGCAGGTAACACTTATAATGTCAGCCAAGCCAGGTACGTGCTGCACATCCTTAATGACGTGCTGTACCCGCTTTCCACCAACCACCACCTCCACGTCCATGTCTCCTTGGCCAGCAGCCGGTTTGACCTTGTTGTTCGTGATCACCATGGACTTTCTAGACTTGGTGTAGTTTATGAACCTGAAATTCTTGACCTCGATGTGCTCCTCTGCTCTGGAGTCAAGGTATCGCTGGTTAGCCTTCTTGAGGTATTGGTTTTGAGTGTTGTTGAGAAGAGCCTTGTTGCCTTTGGTGTCCTTGCCACCGACCTGTGCCTCCTCAGTGGACTCACGGGCCCAATGGACCTCCTTGCCACAGTTACGGCATGGATCCTTCTTGGCGCCCTCCTTTCCGCCGCCATATCCGCCACCTCCATTACCCTCGCCTCCGTCTCCACGCGTTTTGGTAATGAGGGATGATGAGGAAGACAAGGACTCCCTACAGCTCTGTCACTATACCTCGTCGTGGATGTACTCTGTGACCATGCCATAGGTGAGCTCGTCCTCTGTCCATCCTCCCAAGATTGTGATGAGAGGGCTCCAACTGTCAGGAAGGGCCATGAGGAGGCCCATCACCTACAGGTGCATGACGATCTTCCACCCCATGTCATTGTATTTTGAGGCAAGTGACATGATCTGCTCCATGGCATTGATGGCATCATCTCCCTCCTCGATTCTCACCGTGAGGCGTCGCTTCATCGTAAAGTTGTTGTTTGCCAGTGACTTGGATTGATAGATGATGTAGAGTTAATGCCAAGCCTCGGATCCCAGCTTGCAGCCTTGGAACTAGACCCACTATAACTCATTCTTCCTAAACACCAGCAGCATGAGCGCCTTCATGTTCTTCTTTGTGAAGGCCTACTTCTGCACTTCCATCACTGTCACTTTGTTGAGGATTTCCATGCCCTTCATGACCTGAAAAGGCCCCTTATGCATGAGGTGGAGCTCAAAATGCCACCGCCATAGCCCAAAACCTGGGCCACATGGATACTTCTGGATGGGCTGCCTCTCCTTCTACGCCATTTGCACAGTCTTCCACTCCAGGACCTCAGAGTTTGACGAGGACGTCGTCAACGACAACAACCACGTCTGCCACAAAAGCAACGACGATGTGATGACTGGTCAGGACTGTGGGCCCATAACCGTTTGTCTGGAAGCTGCGGCTGTGTGGTGGTAGTTCCAACGTGCCCAACGGGTCTTCACTTTGTGCAAGTTCTGAGTCTAAGCGTGACATTTCTGGCCGCCTCACGTTATGTTTTTGGAGTTGGATAGAGTTACAAGACAATCAATTTTGCGAAGCGAATAATGCAATTTCGCATTTTGCATTTTTGGACATGGACATGAACTGACAAGTTGTAGGGTTACTCAGAAACTTCTCAATGCACCAAACTATGTGCAATTTGGTTAACCGCAGATCCCGCTATGCCAGCCGAAGCGTGGCACCCGAATCCAGCTGTTCAGTTGGGCGGGACGCGCAACGTCCGCCCGTCGAGGTGCCCTCACACATCAAGGACCCATGAAAACACCTTTCTGGAGACACAGATGTCCCTACATGTAGTGACGGTGCCCGCTGTGCTTTTGGAGTGCATTTCAACGAGTTAATCATCAAGGTTGTTGATGGGGATTGCTGTGGTTCGAATCCTGTCCATGGACCTGCAATCGGAATTTCGGACAAAGTCCCCAAGTAACAAAATGCACTTCGGAGTTTCAGACTCCGAGCGAGGATATTGGCCAAGTCCCTCTGTAACAACCTGCACTACTGGTTCTGGTGAATCTTATCCACTGGACGCCTCTGCAATCTTCTGGGGCTAAATCACCAGATGTACATTTGTTACTCATTCCGGTGGATTTTTCACCGGCAGTCGAATCGCGTCCGACTCTCTGATCCGCCACACAAACCCCAACTTTGGAAGCCCATATCCTGTTTGTTATTTTTCCGAGTCCAGTGAAAAAACTGCCACCGGATTCAGTGACTTGCAAAAGTTCAAGAACTGTAATCAAATCTGGATTTTGAGCACTCTATAGGAAGCTAGAGTAAAATGCAAGGATTTCCCCCCTCCTGTGCTTGCCGACGCCTCCTGGCACCGCCTGGAGCATGCTGAGGGGCAAACATGCATCAAAGCATTCCGAGATGGCAGGTTGCAGGCTTTCCAGAACACTCATGAGCTCAGAGTTCAAGCTCTCCACCTGAATTTCTCCATCCAACAAGGCAGAGAAAAGGGACAAGCTGGGGATTCCATATCAGTATGCAGTTAGCAGTCTGATGTGTGCCATGGTCGCCGTCCAACCGGATATTATCCATTTTGTTGGGCAGGTGAGCCCGTTTGTGACCAACCTTGGTCCAATGTACTAGCACGTTGTGAAGCGCATCATGTTCTACCTTATGAGGACGCAGCACATGGGACTGTAGTTTGGAGACCTCAATGGATGTGATTCCTTTTTCCCTATGTGCTACACACATGCTGATTGGGGAGGCAGGATCGATGATGAAAAATCAACCTCAGGCTGTTACTTTATATGAAATTTAGGTACTGTTATTTGGAAAAGCCACAGGCAGGATTGTACCTCTCTGTAAACAGCTGAAGATGAGTAAATTGCCTTTGCTGAGGTGTGTAAAGAGATGCAGTGGTTACGCAGCTTACTACTGGAGATGAAGAAATCATAGGCAATGGCAACTGTCATTAATATTGACAACATGAGCGCCATCGACATATCCAAGAACCTAATCCTATCCAGGCACACAAAGCACACTGAAATCCACTACCACCAATTTTGGAACTTAATATTCAAGAAGACAGTGGAGCTGGAGTATTTTGGTAGCAAGCTGAACCGGGCTGACATGCCTACAAAGCCACTGGACAAGGATCACCACTAGGTGAGCAGGCAATGTAATGGCATGGTAAACGCAGATGAGGAAGACTGATCATGACAGTTGAAAAAAGATGCAAGGACAAGATTTGTTGAATATGTTTTCTCCTTGTTCACTACTCGAGGAAAGTTCAGGAATTCTCTACCTTGTGGAGGTATGAACCTTGGATCTATTGGAGGGTGGCTCACTTACGCTCTATCTCATGTGAGATATGACTTGTGAGTACACTATGTGGGTGAATTCTTCACTTGGCCATTTTTGTTCATGGTTAACTTGGCCATTTTTGTTGATCTGGCCAGGTCAGAGGTCATGATCTCGATCCTGACCCTATGCACATTTTGGTTGCGAAGGAAGCTTCCAAGGAAGGAAGTCAATAGCTTCTTGGAAGCTACAAGGTTGATCTGCCACCTTGGCACTGTGATGCTTCTGTGTCAAGCCCACAGCCCAAGTGTATTGGTGATGTGGCTGGCTCAATCCATTGCTCAGGAATGTGCTTTTGAGTGATGGGACTAGACAGGAATTTATAAAATGAATTTTCTTGATTGCTGATCAATGAACCCTTGCTTGATGCTCTCTTGTGCACTGATGACTTGAGCTCTTCTTGAGACGTAATGCTAAAGTATTAGTACTCATGAAGGTGAAGTGTATACCTGATTAATCTTGGAGTGCATAACACGTACCTGTAAAGGAATATGGTGTAAAACATCTGTGAGATTTTTGGTTTTGTGGCTTCTCTGCCAGAGGTTGTCATCTCAATAGCTAACAGGGTCAAGGGTGCAGTCCCTAAGTGTGGGAACTGCTATGGACAGTTTTTGTAGCGAGTGAATCATGCAGTGATGGGATAATTGGTCATGGATGAGCAGGAAGTGATTGTGAGGTGTGTTTGAGCATCCCCACAGGACCTAGACGCGTACAATCTGCAGACTGTCAAAACATTAAATAGATACATGGGAGGAGAGAGGGAGTTTGGAACACAGTGTATATCTCAATTTCCATAATCCTCTGATCCAATTTCAGTCACATCCTCAATAAATCCAAGCATTACATCGTCGTTAGATGTAGTTGGAGCAGGGTGACCTACCATGTTGTTAGTCTCTTTCCTGTGTCAGCTTGGACCTGCAGATTGTGGGTAGGATGATTGTAGGTGAAGCTGTTTGGCCTAACCATCCTGTTGTCTGTAGCTTATGCTTGGGTTTTGATCTAGCCGGTGGGAAGTTAAGAGAGGTAATCATAGACATTTAGCATGTGGCTTTGGTGACCAGACTTATGGCCGCGAAGAGGGCCATGACAGATGATGTAGGTGCAGGGAGGGAAACGGTTGAAGAAAGGGTGGCTTTCCTGTGATGAAGTGATGGCTACTATTTCAAAGGAGTTGGTGGCATTGGTGATTTTTTGGGACTTCTTGGAGAGCTAGTCTTGCTCAGAGATAATAATATTTGGGCTGATTACTGTGATGGTGAGTTGGATGGCAGGAACTTGGAGGAGGATTTGGTGGATGATGTCACACTAGCTGGAAAGAACAGAAATAGTACCAGTTCAGACGACAGATTCATGCAGGATGATATTCATTTCCTAGTGATCCTTAGAGATGGTGGTGCATGCGTCGATGTAGCTGCCCATGTTGTCAAGGGAGGAAAAAGGCACAAAGAAAAAGAACATGGTTTTAATATCACAGGCAGTAGAAATGCTGTTCCTCGAGTGATTCTTAAGGGCCTTCCACACCTCACAGGTTTTTGACCAGGGATCACAAATCTCATCCTGAAGCTTAGGATAGGTAGATTCCAAGATGGCCATGAGATCAATGTTTTTTGAGACATTCAAATTGGCAAGCATGGTGGCTGATGCTGTTAAGGTATGGGTACTAAATCTAGAGGAGGCAGTGTCAGGAGTGCTTGAGCCACATGAAACAGATGCAGTAGTGGCTGAAGAAGAAGGACTGGTAGGAATGACTACGATTGGACCAGAGAGATTTCCTCTGGAGGGAGTAGCAGGCGAGGCACATGGCTCTACTCAGATACTAGAGTTGTGAAGGAGCTCTCTGAAGATGACTCCATGAATAATCTGGGTCCCAAAGAAGAGTGACAGGGATTTGATTCAGAGCTTGTAGGTATTGGTACCATCGTACTTCACTGTGTATTTTGGCAGAACAGCAAGGGTAAGAGAGGAGGCCATTTTCAGGACATCATAGGTATCAGCATATCGTGTTGATAGAGTTTGTGCACAAGATGATGGGAATGATACGGAGGGAAGGAGGAGGACCCTGAATCTGCTGCTGTGAATATCACTCTGGTGCTTTGAGGAAGAGAACGCACCTCGATATCACAATATTGGAAGATGATACGGCAGGAAGGCAGAGGACAGCAGGGTGATGGAAAAGGATGAAATGTATAGCATGGATGTATAGATTAACCTCTTTTTAAGCAGAGAATGGTTGCTGATTGATAGATGAAGGACCAGACACAGGGGCAGAACTATGTGCGCTGATGGCTGCCTTTATATTTTCATGAAGATGCTTGGAGTGGGCATATGGAAAGAACCACTTGTTCTTTGCAAATGTAGTGTAGAACATTGCCACAACTCTATAACCAGAAGGGTGCTGCTACTGCGAGGATTCTGGATCCAGATGCTTCTTGAAAACAAATTGTGAAAGCGTGTGGTTGTGGCCGAGATTGACAACCACGGGTTCTCTAGTTTTGTTACTTGAGTTCTAACACAATACAAGAAAAAAAAAATCTTTCAGTGGGCACGGTCAAAAGGAGGCAAAGCCACAAGCAGACGCAGAGGCCAGACAAAGTCTTAGGAATGGTGTGGCGCACAAGTACAGGCAAAACAAATTCCGAATGCAGAAGCTGAGGGCATGGAGACAACACCGAGCAGTGGATATGGAAGCCATGGTACAGGCATGCCTATTTCACAATGATATAAGCTGATGAAGTAGGAACCATGTGAGAGAATGGGTATTAAGATGCAGTGCAGGAAGATAGAGTGGGGGTGGCCCAGAAGGCCACGGCCTGTGAAGTATATCTAATGGACTAGTTTTACTAGATGAGTACGAGGAACAGAAATAGCCTAGTACACTTCGGTTTTTAGGAAAATAGCAGGTTGAAGTGGCAGCTTGGGCATGAAGAAGGAGTAGTGCCACGAGGCCACAATGTGAGGAGGCCGGCTTGCTAGCCATGCGTGAAGGGGAGTGATGCGGGTAGAAATGATCATCCGAGATGTGCTTTTATCTATTGCTTAGCATGAAGCTGTTGACTCATTCTTGGTCACCAGACCATCTTTTTCTTGGTTATTTTTCTTCAATGATGATACTGCACAGTCAGTTTCTCTTGACTTCGATCCTGCAATTTTTGCAGGGATCTTGGATATAATCCTTAAATCATCTTCATCTGCCCACATGGTTACGCCCCTGCACCCATTCCATCAGCATCATCAATCAATTTTTGGGTTTTGCATGCGTCAGCTGCCCCTGGCAATGGTGACCTATGCCCACACCAGATAATCAGCCATCAGCTATCAACAAATGAGCCATCAGCTTCTTTGCATCTGCATGTGTCAATACCATCTGCAGTAGAGACCTACGTCCAGACCACCGATCATTCAATCAATAAGCAAGATCTTCACTTTGTACTTTGGCACCAGAAAATAATCTTTCACAGTGTGTCGTCAATGCATGTGGTTTGCCCCTATGCCCTCTACTAATCTCACAGTGCATTGGCAGATGATGTATCATCACCACATTCTACTCTCCTAATATCAATGAGCATCATCATCGCACATGGTGTCAACCCAACGCCCTGTTGAAGATTCGCCCCTCTGCATGTCCAAGTGCGGCGCTGGGAGGCGCCGACGAGCTGCCAAAGAGAGGAAATTCCTCGTCGTTGGATCTGGTGACTCGAGGATTGCTCAGATCCTACAATGGAAGATTGCTACTGAAATCTCAAAAGTCGTTGAATCCGGTGGAAGTTGTTTTGCCGGAATCGGAATAGTAACAAGGGACATATGGGCTTCCAAAGTTGGGGTGTGCAGCGGCTCTGGGAGCTGGCCGCGGTTCGACTGCTGGTGAATAATTGACCAGAATTCCATCTGTGGATTTTGCTCCGGAAGGACTGCCGAGGCGTCCGGTGGATGATCCGCCGGATTTCAAGAGTGCAGTTTTGTTACCGAGGGACAGCCAAAATCCTGGCTCGGAGTCCGACACTCAGTAGTACAGTTTGTTTCTCGAGGACTCCGTCAAAATTCTGACTGTAGGTCCACAAACATGTTTGGAACCACATCAATCCCCATCACCAAACACGATAATTAACTCATAGAAACAGACCCCAAAGATGCGATGGACACCGCCGCTACACGTAGGGACATCTGCGCCTACGGAATGGCATTTTGATGGGTCATTGATGTGTGAGGGCGCCTCGGCGGCCGGCGTGCGCGACGCCAACTGAGCAGCTGGTTTGGGGTGCTGCGCTTTGGCGGATCTAGCGGGAGCTACGGTGATCAGAATCGCGCACGGTTTGGTGCATTGGAGAGCTCATCACTATTCCTACAAATGTTTAGATCATGTTAATGTTAAAAAACTAATGCAAAATCGTGTTCTTCTCTTTGCAAAAGTGACTGTCTCGCATTTGTCTTCAACTGCCAGAAACATAACATGAGGCGACCAGAAAGCTCACGCTGAGACTCAGAACCTGCACAAAACAAGCTGTGAGCACAGAAGACCCGTCAGGCCACATCAGAACTGCACCCAGTTTCAAACAAAGGGTTTTGGGCCCACGGCCCTGACCGGCTTACAAACCTCTCACGGCTTTTGCGGCGGATGGGATCGTCATTGGGGACGACATCGTCGTCAAGCTCTGAGGTCCCGGAGTTGAAGACTGTGCAATATCACAGAAGGAGATGCAGCACATCCAGAAGTATGCTGGTGGCCCTGGCTTTGGGCTATGGAGGTGGCACTTTGAGATCCACCTCACGCATAAGGGTGTGCTATAGGTAATGCAGGGAACCGAAGTCCTCGACGAAGCGACAGCAATGGAAGTGCAGAAGGAGGCCTTCACAAAGAAGAACACGGAGCCGCTCATGATGCTGGTGTCCGGGACAGCTGATATGTAGTGGGGCTACTTCCAAGGCTTCAAGCTGGCAGACAAGGCTTGGCAAAAACTCTGCACCATCCAGCAATCCAAGTCGTTGGCGAACAAAATCTTTTTAATGAAGCGACTCCTGATAGTGAGAACCGAGGAGAGAGATGATGTCATCTCCGCCATGCAGCAGATTGAGTCGCTCACCTCACAATGCAATGTTGTGGGGTGGAAGTTCGACACACAGTTGTAGGCGATGGCCCTCCTCATGGCTCTTCCTGACTATTGGAGCCCTCTTATCACAGTCTTGGGAGGATGGACAGAGAACAAGCCCACATATGGCGCAGTCACAGAGTACATGCGTAATGAGGCGCAGCGACGGAGTTGCAGGGAGTCCTCGTCGTCCTCATCGGCCCTCGTCACCAAAACACGTGGTGGTGGAAGCGGGGAAAAGGAATGTGGCGGATATGGCAGCGGCAAGAAGGGCGCCAAGAAGGGTGCGTGCTGCGACTACGACAAGGAGGGCCACTGGGCTCATGAGTTCACTGAGGAGGCAAAGGCCAGCGGCAAGGATGCCAAAGGCAAGAGTGCGCTCCTTAACGACACTCAGAACCACTACCTCAAGAAGGCTAACCGGCGATGCCTTGACTCCAGAGCTCAGGAGTACACCCAGGTCGAGAAGGTTGGGTTCATCAACTACACCAAGCCCAGCAAGTCCATGGTGGTCACGAACGACAAGGTCGAGTTGGCGGCTGGCCAAGGATACATGGACGTGGAGGTGGTGGTTGGTGGGAAGCGGGTGCAGCGCGTGATCAAGAACGTGCAGCACGTACCTGGCTTGGCTAAAATTCTAATTATCAGCTGCCTGATTGACAAGGGCTACGAGGTGCTCTTCAGGAGAAGAGAAGCAGTCGTGCGGAAGGTCGATGGCGGCGAGCCCGTGCTCGAGGCTAAGCGGGAAGGAGGCCTCTACATTGTGGAGACCAAGGTGATCCCCACGGCGACAAACTCAGCAGACTTTCAGGAACGCATTGTGAACCTGGCCAAAGAAGGGGGAGCTGATCTGGAGCTCTGGCACTGACGACTGGGGCATTCCTCACCTGCAGTCGTGAAGGGGATGGTGAAGTGCGAGCTGGTACGTGACCTCGTCATCGACGGTGCAGAAGAGCTAACAGATGCAACAAAGCACAAAAAGTGCGAGCCTTGCATTTTCGGTAAGGCACAGCGCAAACCGTTCAACGAGAACGTGAATCGAACCTCGGACCTGCTCGAGGTCGTGCACAACGACGTGTGCGGACCATTCAAGACAGCGTCAAAGAGTGGCACGTGTTACTTTGTCACCTTCATTGATGACTGCAGCAGAAAACTCTACATATACCTAATGAAGCGGAAAAATGAGGTCCTAGATTGGCTGAAGGAGTATGTCGCCACGGTGGAGAGACAGACTGATCAAAAGGTCAGAGCGCTACGTAGTGATAACGGCGGAGAGTACATTGGCCGTAGCGGGTGGATGAAGCAACAGGGCATAAAGTGGGAACAAACTACGTCGCATTTGCCTCAGTCAAATGGCGTGGCGGAGCGGGCAAACTGGACACTGCTGAACATGGTATGGACCATGTTGGTGGATGCAGAATTACCGTCAAGCTTCTGGGCGCAAGTTGTGCGTACGGAAAGCTAGACCATCAACCTCAATTGTACAGCAGTGCTGAAGGGTAGGAGCGGCTAGAAGATGCCGCAGGAGGTTTGGAGCGAGCGCAAGCCAAGTGTGGCACACCTGAAAGTGTTCGGGTGCAAGGCGCATGCGGTGGTGCAGGCTGCGTAGAGGCGTGACAGCAAGTTGGAGCTGCGGGCAAAGTCGTATCTCTTCCTTGGCAATGAGAGCGCGTATAAGGTGTACCGACTCTATGACATGCGCAAGGAGGAGGTAATCCAAAGCCGAGACATCGAGTTTGACGAGAAGAAGAGCTACATTGGCAGCAATGACGTGGACGTGGTGGACTCTCCAAAGACGGGAGAGTTGTTCCGGCTCCTTGACTATGAGAAGGAGTCAGCGGACGCCGAAGTTGAGGATGCGGCATCAGAGCGCGGAGGTGCACCAGCGGTGGCAGCCGACGCAGAGGACTTCGATGTCGATCAAGCTGATGAGGAGATCCAGCGGAAGGATCTGGCGGATGAGACACCTAGGGTGACAAGGCGCGCACTCCTGGCAGAGTGTGCATCGGGCGTCGGTGGAAAATCCAGCAGATGCACTGTTCGTTCGGGCGATGCTTTGCTGAAGTGAGAGAGATCCTTGGGGAGCCGTCCAGTTGATGATTCAGTGGAGTGTGCTGAGTTGGAGGGATCGTAGCAGAGTGACGATGCGCCACCAAAACTACCGTGTCACAGCGAGAGGCAGAGAAAAACGGGGAAGCGCTTCGATGCTAGCACCGGTCGATGGATTGGCATGACACGGTGCATGCTGGATGCATCAACGGAGCCGAATACCATGCAAGAGGCACTTGCACAGCCCGAAGGGGATCAATGGGGCACAGCCATCAAATCGGAGCTAGCGTCCATCACGGGAAATGACACGTGGGAGCTGGTTGACACGCCGAAAGATGCCAAGGTCATCGGCTCAAAGTGGATCTTTAAGACCAGGAAGGTGTGGTTGAGAATACAAGGCGTGGATGGTGGCGAAGGGATATGCACAGCAAAAGGACGAGCATTAAAATGAGACATTCGCTCCTGTTACCAATTTCACAAGCATCCGGATGATCCTTGCGGTGGCGGCCGCAAAGGACATGGAGCTCCACGAAATGGACATGAAGACGGCCTTCCTCATCGACATCATAGATGAATACATCTACATGGAAGTGCCAGAGGAGGTGGAGGCGCCGGAGGGCAAGGTGTGCAATCTGCGGAAGTCCTTGTACGGGCTAAGAGAATCGCCAAGATGCTGGTACCAACAGATGGGCAGCTTCATGGCGCAAATCGGGTTCAAGCGCTGTGAGGCAGATCATAGCGTGTATGTGCGGCATGACAAAAAACTCCGTCTTATCGTCACACTTTACGTGGACGACCTGATTTTGTACTTGACGGGTGTGCTGAGCCTACAGCGGGTGAACGAGCAGCTGAGCAGCAGATTCCAGATGTCGCACATGGGGGAGCTGGAGTACTACCTCGGGGTAAGCATCACACGGAACTGGAGGGCACGCACGCCTGAGCTGGGGTAGGCCCAATACGTAGCCGAGGTGCTGAAGTGATAAGGCATGGAGGACAGCAAACCAGTTGGCAGTCCGGTCTCCACAACCTGTGAACTAACTGCTACAATGGCACCGCAAACAAAAGAAGAGCGGGAGGATATGGCAGGGATGCCGTACCAATCGGCCGTGGGCAGCCTCATGTATGCCATGGTGGCGACTCGACCAGACCTGGCCTATGCGGTGGGCCAAGTGAGCAGGTACGTGGCCGATCGAGGGCCACTACACTGGAAGGCAGTCAAGCTCATCCTCCGCTACCTGCAGGCAACATGGCATGCACGCTTGAGGTTCGACGGCAAGGGGCGGATGGACCCTTTGCGTCTGGTCTGCTACACGGACGCAGACTACACTGGCGATGTAGACAAGCGGAAGCCCACATCCGGCTACGTGTTCTTCCTCGCAGGTGCAACGGTATTGTGCTGCAGCAGGAAGCAGGACTGCATCACCACCTCCACAGTGGAAGCAGAGTACATCGCGCTGACCGAGGTGGTCAAGGAGGCGGTGTGGCTCCACAGGTTGGTGGGGAAGCTGGGCGTGCTGGATCAGGAGCCTACGGGGAGAATGTTGAAGATTTACCCCTCTGCATGTCCAAGTGCGGCGCTTGGAGGCACCGACGAGCCGCCGGAGAGTGGAAATTTCTCGTTGTTGGATCTGGCGACTTGAGTATTGCTCGGACCCTTAACTGGAGGATTGATCCTGAAATTTGACGAGTTAATGAATCTGGTGGAAATTGTTTTGCCGGAATCGGACTAGTAAGGAGGGAGATATGGGCTTCCAAAATTGGGGTGTATACGGTGGCTCTGGGAGCTGGCCACGGTTCGACTGCCGGTGAAGAATTGACCGGAATGAGTAAAAAAATATCATCTAGGGATTTTGTTCCCGGAAGGACTGCCGAGGTGTCCGGTGGATGATCCGCCGGATTTCACGAGTGCAGTTTTGTTACTGAGGGACTTAGCCAAAATCCTGGCTCGGAGTCCGAAACTCAGTAGTACAGTTTGTTAGTCATGGACTTCGTTAAAATTCTGATTCCATGTCCTCAAACAGGTTTTGAACCACATAAATCCCCATCACCAAACACGATAATTAACTCATCAAAACAGAATCCAAAGGCGCGAGGGGCACCGCCGCTACACGTAGGGACACTTGCGCCTCCGGAATGGCGTTTTGACGGATCCTTGATGTGTGAGGGCGCCTCGGCGGGCGACGTGGTGCGTGCCGCCGACTGAGCGGCTGGTTTGGAGTGCTGCGCTTTGGCTGATGTAGCGGGAGCTACGGTGATCAGAATCGCGCACGGTTCGGTGCTTTGGAGAGCTCATGACTAGCCTACAAATGTTCAGATCATGTCCATGTTCAAAAGCTAATTCAAAATCGCGTTCTTCCCTTCGCAAAAGTGACTGTCTCACATTTTTCTTCAACTGCCAGAAACATAGCGTGAGGCAACCAGAAAGCTCACGCTTAGACTGAGAACCCGCACAAAACAAGCCGTGAGCACAGAAGACCCGTCAGGCCACGTTGGAACTGCACCCAAGTTTTTGATGCGCCCACTCCTCAGTTCTGCATGTGTCTTATCCTACCTTAGTTGTGATTTCCGCCCATGCCATCATCATCAGAAATATGCAGCACCAATCAGCAGTACATTTGGTTTTGCCCCTACTCCCAGTTTAGGGAGAAATTATTTTTTCTGGGTGAAGCTAGTGCTCCTGTCATCCTTCTCAATATGAAGCTTATGAGAACAACAAGCTGTTGTAGACCCTGGTACTTGATCCTTGACTATTTTCCTGCTCTACCATAATTCCACAGACACAGAGGACTTGCAGTGGCAGTGCACCCTTCGTGAATGGCATTGTGGTGTTGCCCTATACTTCTGCGCTCTTCCTCCATCATCCTCACAGCCCCCATATCAGTTCCATGTGATCCATCAGCTCTATCTCAATCATCCTAGCCATCCCCTGCCTCCTTGCTACATCATCTTGCTGACCACAGTTTTGAGCTTTGTTTCCCTCATCTCAGTGATTCATCTCCATCTTCATCTGTAATAGTTCCATTAGCTTCATGTGCATAACCTGCATCCTCTTCATAATCCCCATTCCACTTCGCAAATCATTCACAGTTACCTTTTTTTCATCATCATCATCATCATCATCATCATTTTCATCATCATCATCATTATCATCATCATCATCATCATCATCATCATCATCATCATCATCATCAGCATCGTCATCTTTATCACCAGCATCATTACCATCATCATCATCATCATCATCATCATCATCATCATCATCATCATCATCATCATCATCATCATCATCATCATCATCAGCATCATATTCATGGCTTGTGGCGTCTACCATCATCTGCAATCAGATAGGAATTACTTCTTCCAATGGGCAAGGTCACGAGGACAAGCCGATCATGCGGCAGAAGCACAAGGAAAATTAGAGGCAATTAATGTTCTTATGAATGATTGCATCAGACAAGTGCAAGCATGATGAAAGGATAAGGTTCAGGCTGAGGGTGTGGACGCAATACCGAGGGGTGGATGTGGGAGCCACCATTAAGGTACCAGCATAAAGATGTAAGGATGATGTAAGCTAATGAAGGGGGCGCAGTGCAAGAGCACAGGTGCTGAAAGATAATGCAAGAATAAGGAATGGGGGCTGCCCAAAAGGGTGAAAATTTTGTATCTAATACAATATATTAGTTTGACTAGAGTAGTACAAGAAATAGAAATAGTAGATCTAACCTAGTGTACTTTGGGGAGCAGGCTGAAAACAGGTGGAAGTGGCAGCTAAGGCATGTAGAAAGATTAGCACCGCCAGGCCACGATACGAGGATGCAGCTCTGCTAGCTTTATGGGAAGAAACCACGTTTGGAGGTGTGCTCATTTCAACTGTTTTTCATGAACCCGTCTGCTCATCTGGCAAAGTTTGCACAATGGTCGGTTGGAAGACTGTTTGTGCTTTGCAATGTTTCTTTGGATATGATCCTGCACAGTCACTCCTGATTTTCTTTGCACCATGAAACCGATGAGGATTCTAGGTGGTATGAAGTGGGTTATGTGGTTTGTTTCTTAAATGAAGATTTGGTACAATAGATGGGATAGATTTTGCGATTACAAACCCACTTGGTTTCGGGGATGAGGCCATACCTAGGTGCATATAGATAATACACATTTACGGCTCTGCATAGGCAACCAGTCCACAGTTGTGATGAGATATGATGGTTCTTCATGAAGCGGTCATCTTCCTGCAGTAAGCTCTTAGCAAGACTTGTACTATTGCTGGGTGCTGGAGTAAGGAGTATTTTTTCCTGCACACAGAAGGTGTCAGAAGGATTTTTGCGGAGGATGGCTGATGTTGCTGAGGATGAGTTGAGGGGGTCTGTCAAAGTGTTGCATGTGTTGTTGAACAGAGTACCTGAGTGTGGAAACTGTCCCACACAGTTTGCATCTTAAAAGAACAATGGTGGGAGATTCGGTCATGGATCAGCCCGAAGTGACTGTGGAACACAGTTGGGTATTCCACGAGGGATGTGCAGAGAGTCAAACGTGCAAAGAGAGACATGAGAGGAGAGATAAAGAGTTGAGAAAATGGTGTAAATCTCGAATCCATATTCCTCTGATCCAGTCTCAGCCATAACCTCTAAAAATCATCGCATCGCATCATTGTTACGTGTAGTCAGAGCAGAGTGACGTTCCATGTCGTTAGTCTCTGTCTTGTGTTAGCTTGGTCTTGTAGGTTGTGGGTAGAAAATAGCATGCAAATTTGTTCAGCCTTGTCAGGATGTTCTCCATGGCTCTTGCCTGGGTTCTGATCCAGCCACTTGACATTACATCAGTTATCACAGACATGCTGGATGTGGTTTTAGCGACCACATCTATGGCCACTTAGAGGGCCACGACAGATGATGCAGGTGGAGGCAGGGAAGAGGTTGAAGGACAGTTTTCCTGTGATTAACTGATGGCCATTGTTCCAGAGGACTTGGTGGCAGTGGAAAATTTATGGGACTTCTTGGAGAGATAGTGTTGTTCAGCGGCCATAAGCTTTGAGCTGATCACTGCAATGGTTAGTTTGTCGACAGGTAGCTAGAGGAAGATTTTGTGGATGGTGTCATATCAGCCTGGAAGAACCTAAATAGTGCCAGTGTGGATGAAGGGAGTGTTTCCTTTGTCCAGTGGGCGTAAGAATATGGAAGAGAGGGTGTGTGAGTAGCTTGATTTGGCATAAGCATGCACAGAGGAGCCAAAGTTCTGTGCAAGACCCACTGAAGATAGTAGAAGAACTTGTGTAGAATGCATACCACGTGGAGGACGTGGCGGCAACACGAAGAGTGGCGGCAGCACAGCAGCAGCAGATGTAGTGAGCACGGAGACCAAGGAGGCAGCTGGGATAACAAGGCATAAGAAACCCATCAGTGCAATCGTCAAGATGGCCGCTGGTGCTCCACATGCAGAGACAAGGGTGTAGACTTCAGCAGTGGTGGAATAGGCAGACACTGTGATGAAGACAACACAGGAGAGAGTGGTGGCCCAGATGGACTGGACATTAGATGAGCCTGACGTGGCTGCTGTGGCAATAGAGACAGAGACCATGCCTACTGTTGCTGAGTTCTGAGTGGCCACATACACTGCTACTGCAGTGAGTGGGCCAAATGTGGAGGCAGCGAGGGTGAATTCATCCTCAGCATACCCCCCAGCAGTGGCAGCAAGGGCACGCAAGACTCTAGCAGTTGATGCAAATGTGGCTGCAGCAGCTGCTGCTGCATCAAGGATAGCACAAGAAGTAATGAAAGCCCCAGCAGCCTCCCAGTCCTTGCCCATCAAGGGGTTGGCAGGAATCTGGCCTGCTGAGGATGAAGGCAGTGGATGCGGCTGCTACAATGCTTATTGCTGGTGTTGCAGCTACAGTTGCTGCTGCTGTGGCGGCCGCTGCGACTGAGGATGTTGCGACTGCAAGCCGTCTATAGAGGGAGCAGCAGGAATAGCACGCATGGGGTTGGTCATCAGGATGTCATTGAAGCCGCTGGCCCATATGTGGTCAGTAGTGTAGACTTGGTGATCGATCTTGTATTGTTCGTGCTCATATTCTCTTTCAGCCCCATCGGGGCTCTACTCGCTAGGATGTTCCATTTAATGCAAGCACCGACACTCGTGAACTTCATCACACCACTGCTCCCCCTGATAGCATGCCACATAGGCCTAATTGATGGCTTCCTCTTCCTCGTCCAATGGGTAAAATATTGGAGGAGATCCAGGCAGCGAAATCAGGTTGGTTGTGAAAGAAGAACCAGGGCTGTTAGTATGAGACATCTTTGACCAATGCAGCTTCAACGGTGTGAGCACAGCTGAGGTAAGGTGTGTTTCAGCTACTGCTGTTACTGCTGAAAAATTTGTCGAAAAAATGGCTGCAGCTGTTGCTGTGAGCATGTGGATCTGGGTGACAATGGTACAGCTGCAGCTGTGGTAGTTAATAGCTGCCCTCACAGACGCATCCAGCTAATACTGCGGCTGCAGGTACTTCTGCGGCTCTGGGTGATGCTATTCAGATGCCGCCTGAAGATGTCCAAGAGTGGCTGCAATTCAGACTATGGTGACTGTGATGTGGTGGCAGAAGTCCGCGCGCAATACTTAGGGGTAGCCCAGCTGAGAGGTAAAGAGAGAGACATCCAAATCTGCACGGCTTCTGCTGCGGCTGCCGCTACTGCTCATATGGATGGTACAGCTAGCTAGGAGAGTGGTGGCTGTAGAATGAAGGCTGCCAAAGAGCGGCAAACGAGGCCTGGTCAAGTGCGAATAGAAAGCACTCTTTTGTCGTAAAGGACAAAGTGCAGGTCGACGGGTGGTGTTGGTGTTGTGGGTGCTACGGGTGCTGGGGGCTCTTGGAGTTCTGGTAGCACTGTAGATGCTAAGAATCCTGGAGGAGCTGCTTCCAAATTAGGGTCTACTGCTGCAGGGGGGAG
>SZWC01010695.1:18360-46752 GCA_023375785.1 Penium margaritaceum | reverse complement strand
GCCAGAGTTGTGCCAGAGTTGTGCCAGAGTTGTGCCAGAGTCGTGCCAGAGTTGTGCCAGAGTTGTGCCAGAGTTGTGCCAGAGTTGTGCCAGAGTCGTGCCAGAGTTGTGCCAGAGTTGTGCCAGATTTGTGCCAGAATTGTGCCAGAGTTGTGCCAGGTTGGTGCAAGAGTTGTGCCATAGTTGTGCCGGAGTTGAGCCAGAGTTGTGCCAGAGTCGTGCCAGTATTGTGCCAGATTAGTGCCATAGATGTGCCAGAGTTGTGTCAGAGTTATGCCAGGCCTGTGCCTGAGTTGTGCCAGAGTTGTGCCAAAGTTGTACCAGAGTTGTGCCAATTTGTGCCAGAGTTTTGCCAGATTTGTGCCAGAGTTGTGCCAGAGTTGTGCCAGAGTTGTGCCAGAGTATTGCCAGAGTTTTACCAGAGTTGGGCCAGAGTTGTCCAAGAGTTGTGCCAGAGTTGTGGCATAGTTGTGCCAGAGTTGGTCCAGACGTGGCTAGAGTTGTTCCCGAGTTGTTCCAGAGTTGCCAGAGTTGTGCCAGAGTTCTGTCATATTTGTGGCAGAGTTGTGCCAGAGTTGTTCCAGAGCTGAGGGCATGTAGCATGCTACCACTCCTCCATTCAAGCATCACCCATACCCCGACTGTCCAACGACGCTTCTGAAGGGATCCATCTAACTTACAATGGTGACCCCGGGAGCCAACCACCAAAGTCAAAAGACAAGAAACATCGTGTGGTCATAGCTGGGGAGGCGCAATAGGAGAGACGGAGAACGAATAGGTAGCCAGATGGTAGGATTCTAAGATGGCTGGAGGAGGAGGAGTTGGAATGATGGATGAAGCTGGCAGAAAAATCCACTATGGCGGTGTGTAGCAGGCAAAAGGTGGTCCGTAAATGGTGGGGGATGAGAAGGACGGGCCCAGTACCACCATGGCAGCAGCACTGCTGATGCAGCCATACCTAAGCTGGGACAGTTGCAGATGAGGAAATGGTCTCCCACGCTATGGGACAAACCCACACATAGGGGTCTCCATCGCATGGATGGGAGAGGTCTCCTCCAATATTTGGAACCGGTCCCAGAATTTTGGGGTCTCGACCAGACAATGTGAGAGAGGTGTCAATGCGGTGGATGGAAACGGTTTAGAAAACGAATCCCGACATGGGAGGCCGCCACCCGCTCTTGGTATTACAACCAAGATAACATATCACCCTCGAACAAGGGATCCACACTTTAGGTTCGTTTGGTTTGCAACCTCACGAAGTCCACATGTTGGTCTTTAGTGTCTACCTTTGGTTGGACACTCTATGAGGAGGCTCAAAGGCAAGAATTGTAAATGGATGCATGCAAGGTACAGGCTTTTATACTTGCAGAGCTTTGCTAAAGCTTCTGCTTGTAGTGGCTCCACTGGAGCCAACCTCAACGTACAGTCCTACTTGGCGCGTCCTTAGACCGCCAAGTGTCATCCTCAAGGTAGGCTCTAGTAAGCTTCCTAGAAGCTTCCTGTCCCAGTTTGGGCCACAAAGAAAATTGCGGCCGTCGCGAGGTTTGAACCCGCAACCTCTTGTTTGAGACTCCGGTGCTTCTTCAACCAGGCCAAAAAGGTATTGTTCCTATGATGAGCCAGAGGGGACATACCCATTATGGGTAGTGCATTTATGGCCCATCTCGAAACAGACCAAGGGGACATACTCCATAGAGTAGTGCATGCCTTGTCTGTATGTGTAGCTAGCCAGCTAGGCATTGAACAAGGTGCGTACTATTTTAACAAATCTCTCCCGTGCACCTCTTGCCATCTGTCGCTTACTAGGCTCCATCAATGCCTTGGGGCTCACCCTTCCTCTACCGCACTCCTCATGCCGAATCCACGAATTCCTACATAGTGCAAGTTGCTCTCCAGCGGCTTGGTCATTCAGTCAGCACGCATGCTCTTCGTTCCGCAGTGCTGCAAGTCCACCACGTTCTTCATGACCAGGTCACGTGAGAAGTGGTAACGTATGTTGATGTGCTTCATTTGCCAGGAGATGATCTCGTCTTCAGCCATCAAGATGGTGCTCATGTTGTCCACGTGTACGACCATGGCGTCCTTCTGTGGCACTGTCATTTCGCCAAGTAGGTTGCGCAGCCATTGAGTCTCCTTACATAATTCAAACAGAGCAACGTACTCTGCCTCAGCCGTGGACATAGAAACACAAGCCTGTTTCCTGCTAGCCCATGAGATGGCAACACCATTCAAGATGCATACGTATCGAGAGGTGGATTTCCTGTTGTCGCGATTTCCTCCCCAGTCAGCGTCGGTGCAACACTTCAAACGAAGGGGGTCCATTCCTCCTTGGCCTCCGAGGACAAGGCCCACGTGTCTTCTGCAGGTAGCACAAGATGCGCTTGACAGCCTGCCAATGTTGTGGTTCAGGGTTGGCCACGAATGTGCTCACTTGTCCTAGAGCATAGCAGGTGTCTGGACGAGTCCCTACCATGGCATACATGATGTTATCCACGGCGGACTGGTAGGGGATGTCTTGTATCTCCCTTTGTTCTCCTTTGTTGCTTGGCGACATGGAGGCCTTCAGCTTCGTATCGGTCGTCATTCGGGTGCTAATTTTGCAGTCTTCCATGTGGTAGCGCTTCAGTACCTCACCGATGTATTTAGTTTGGTTGAGTTCGATGGTGCCTACTACTTGGTTGCGGTGGATGGCAATCCCAAGGTAGTGCTCAAGTGGACCTATGTCCTTCATCTTGAACCTTTTGCTAAGGTCAGACTTCAGCTCATCCAGCAGCTCGACCGAAGATGAGCAGATGATCAGATCATCCACGTACAGCGCAACCAGCATCAACCCTCTCCCATCATCGTGCACGTACATGCTCGGGTCATTCTGGCAATGCGTGAAGGAGAGACCGGTCATGAAACCGTCCATCTCTTTGTACCACATCCTTTGCGCATGTTTCATCCCGTAGATCGCTTTCAACAACTTGCACACCTTGCCCTTGGGAGCTTTGACTCCTTCGGGCACCTCCATCAGCACTTCCTTGTCAAGCTTCCCATAAAGAAAGCTGTCCAAACTTCCATCTGGTATACCTTCAGATTCTTTGCGGCTGCAATACGAAGGAGAGAGTGGATGGAGGCAAAGGTCAAGATGGGCGCGAACGTCTCATCGTACTCAGAGCCCGGGCGTTGATAGAACCCCTTAGCCTTTACCCTTGCCTTGAACTTGTCGATGCTTCCATCTTGCTTCTTTTTCACTCGGAGGACCCACTTGGATCCCACCACTTGGGCCTTGTCGGGTCTATCCACCAGCACCCACATGTCGTTCTCGGCAATGGACGCGAGCTCGCTGTCCACTGCCTCCTTCCACTTGGCCACATCTGGACCATTCATCATCTCCGCCGCTGTGGATGGCTCTCCCTAAGCCATGCACGACCAGCTAAGGTAGGTCCAATCATCCTCATGCCGCAAAGGTGCTTTCTTTGGCCGCAAACTACGTAGGGGTGCTAGTGCGGCTTCTTGCTTTGGTGTTGGTGCTTGCACAGGTGGTGGTTTTTTGTCGTCGTCATCGTCATCAGAGTCGTCAGACTCCAAGTCAAACTCAGAAGCTTCGGACGCCTCGATATTCGCGTCCAAGTCAGATGTTGTGTCATCCTTGGCAGCTACTCTCCCATTCCCACCACCTGCTGGCAAAGCGAGCCAGTTGCCGGGTGCTTGGTCTCCGGACTCAAGCAACACTATCCACTCTCCCACTTTGGAAGCGAGGATCGAGTCCATCAGCTCTCCCTTTCCAAGGGTGCGTTCGTCGAATACGACGTCGCGGATCCTCACAAGCTTGCCTGCTGCCTGGTCCCAAAGCCAATAGGCTTTGTGTGACGTGTCGTACCCAACCATGACGCACTTCTTGGAACTTGCGTCGAGCTTGCCTCCACCTTCTCTTGACTGGATCTTGACCCATGCAGTTGACCAAAACACCTTCAGATGAGATGCGTTGGGTTTCTTTCCGGACCATGCTTCTTGTGGAGTCTTCAGCTACTTGTCCTGCTCCTTTCTACGCTTCCGCAAGGCGGTTGCTGGCATGAGGTTTAAGAGGTAGTAGGTTGTTGTTGTTGCTTTTGCCCAAAAGAGAGGTGGGAACTTAGCGTCAAAGAGCATGCTTTGCACCATGTCGAGCAGGGTTTGGTTCATCCTCTCGGCAACGCCGTTGCTTTGCGGATTATAAGGTGTGGTTTGCTTGTGGCGGATGCCATGATGCTTGAGCCAAGGCTTGCATGCCTCGTACTCATCCCCGTTGTCACTTTGGAGTGTCTTCACTTTCTTGGGCGTTTGCCACTCCACCATGGTGACGAACTCGAGAAGCTTCTCCTTGACCTTTCCCTTCATTTTGAGTAAGTAGATCCACAACTTGTGGCTGTGGTCATCAATGAAGGTCAGGAAGTACATGTTTCCTCCTTTAAACGGTGTACGAAAGGTTCCACACAAGTCACTGTGTATCAGTTCCAAGACATGCTCTGCTCGTTGACCTCCTCTCCCAAACGGCTTCTTCTTTACCTTCGCTTAGAGGCATGGATCACACGATGTACACCCTTTTCCATGCTTCATTGTGCACCCATCCATTCTGTGGACTACCTCTTGCTCTTGCATCTTCTAAAGCGTGCTATTGGCCACATGGCCAAATCGCTGGTGCCACAACTCAGCATCAGTGTCCTTGGTTGATGTGGCGGCCGCAACGGTCGCTGGAGGTATGTCCTTTGGCTCCGGTACCAGTCTTGGTGGGACATACGAGTCCCATATTCGACACCTTGGTGACTTTGGTTTGAAGCACGTGGAGGCCATCGACTCTTGGAACTTGAAGCATGGGGTCGTCTTTGGTGTAGACAATCTGGATATCCTCATTTTTTAGGGCCACCGCTTCCTTGTTGGTGAACACCACTGTCATGTTGTTGTCGGTGATTTGTGAGACTTACAGCAAGTTGCCTGCAAAGGAAGCCATGTACACCACCTTTTGAAGGTTGAATGCTTTCTCCGCACCGTTCACGTTAAATGTGATCATCTTGTCCCCTTCGCCCAGGGCTTGGACGATGCCGCCGTTTGCACACTTGATGCGCATGGAAGATTCGGCTATGGAGACAAAACCACCCCTCTCTTTTGATGAGTGGTGGTTGGTGTCCAAGTCAAGGGCGAATGCCCCGGGCCTAAGGATCGCTGCCCCCTTCATGGGTAGCCCCCTAGCCATCATGTTGGTGAGCTCCTTCTTCTCGTTCTCACCTTTGTTCTCGCCTTCTTTCTTGGGACTACGACAGTTCCTAGCCCAGTGCCCAGCCTTGCCACAGTTGTGACAGTTGCCGGGCTTCTTGAAACTCTTCCCGCCACCGTTGCCTTTCCCTCCACCGCCACCACTTCTGCTGGTGCCTTGACTGGAGCGAGAGCTTGCACCTTGTCCACCGAAGTGAGAGGCATATGCTGAGATTTTTTCCTCACTGCCATTGTGTCGCATGGACTCGTTACGGACGTGTTTGGCGACAGCCTCATATGTCAGATCCGCCTCCTTCCAACCGCCAAATACGATGATCAAGGACCCCCAACTTTCTGGCAGCGCCATTAGAAGGATCATGGCATGCATCTTGGAGTCAAGATTCCATTCCATTTGCTGGACCTCTTGCAGTACGTTGTCGAACGACTGCAAAAATACGGGTATCGATTCTCCTTCACTCACCCTCATCGACATCAACCTTTGGAAGATGAAGAGTCGGTTTGCTAGGGCATTCAATTGATGCATGCGTGAGAGTTTTGCGTACGCCTCCGCAGCCAACGTGCATCATGTGATGTGGGAGTATAAAGTCTCGTTGATGGACGTCACAAGAATGGCGAGAGCCATGTTGTTCTTCATTGTCCTTGCTGCAAGGTCAGCTGCATGCGTCGTCACCATTGCATCGGCGGGTGCTATCTCAGTCCCTTTTAGGATGTCGAGGTAGCCACGCACGTAAATGACAATCTCAAACTGCCATTTCCACAAGGGAAAGCCTGTCCCCGTGAATTTGGACATACCCGCCTCAAGGCAGGCTTGATTCAGATCCGTCATTTCTTGTTGTTTCTCGTCTTCTCTGCTTCACTGCTACTCTGCTTTGTTCAGGCCGATGAGGCTGATGAGGCTGCTGACTGCGACCATTGTCAAAAGGTGCAGTTGGTTCCGTTGCATACCCCTCCCGCCGATGTCTGCCTAAGGTGATGGTGCCGTCGTGAGAAATAGACTCAGGGTTGTACCACCTTCTAAAAAAGGGATAGAGCATAATTCCGTTGGGGCTCGAGAGTCTTGTCCAACATGGAAAGAGCTATTTCTCGTCCCCTAGTCCGCCACGTGCGCGCACCCTACCTGAAGAAGCTAATGGAGCCCATGGAGCAGATGGAGCCGTCCGATGCTCGTATCCCTATTGTACATGTGCGCCTTGAAAGACCACGTGCTATTCGGTCTTGGAAGCGTGCCTTAGAACCAGAAGTGTGGACCCATAATCCTTTGTCAATGCGCCGGATAGCAATGGTTTAGAAAACGGATCCCGACATGGGAGGCCGCTAACGGCTCTTGGTATTGCAACCAAGATAACATATAACCCTCGAACGAGGGATCCACACTTTAGGTTTCTTTGGTTTGCAATCTCACGAATTCCGCATGTTGGTCTTTAATGTCTACCTTTGGTTGGACACTCTGTGAGGAGTCTCAAAGGCAAGAACTGTAAATGGATGCATGCAAGGTACAGCTTTTATACTTATAGAGCTTTGCTAAAGCATCTTCTTGTAGTGGCTCCACTGGAGCCAACCTCAACGTACAGTCCTACTCGGCACGTCCTTAGACCGCCAAGTTTCATCCTCAAGGCAGGCTCTAGTAAGCTGCCTAGAAGCTTTCTATCCCAGTTTGGGCCACAGAAAATTACAACCGTCAAGGGGTTTTAACCCGCAACCTCTCGTTTGAGACTCCGGTGCCTGTTCAACCAGGCCAAAAAGGTATGGTTCCTATGATGAGCCACATGACACATACCCATTATGGGAAGAGCATTCCTGGCCAATCTCATAACAAACCAAGGGGACGTACTCCATAGAGCAGTGTATGCCTTTTTTGTATGTGTAGCTAGCCAGCTAGGTAGTGGAAAAGGTGCATACTATTTCAACAAGAGGGTCAAGAGAGTGCGAAGGACATTTCAAAAGGAAAGGATAATTTCATTTGATAAAAGGATATAAAAATGAATCAGCTGCCTTGGGGTGTTATCGGGCCATGTGCCCGCAAAGTGTAGCTAAGGTGGATGTAGGCATTTTAGGCACTCGCCTTGCTGTCTGGCCTCGCCTTGCTAAGGTGGATGTAGGGATTTTCTTGTTGTCTTTTTCTCAATTTGGGTGTCGAAACGTGCAAGGCCCGTTGACCAACGGGCTTGTCTGTCCACAGGCTCCCTGATTGGTGAGCTGTGACCGACAGGCCCATTGGCCAATGGGCAGCCAACTATCGGAAGCTGTGATGCAGCTACCCTACTGCTCATTCAACTGTTGAGGGGTTTTTTATGAATCTAGGAATCGTTAATTTTGACCAGGATTCAATGAAATTACTGCTCCGTTAAATTTGACGAGCACCTTGGCCATGGTCCTTTAAATTTGACGACGGGCTTTGTTCACATTCTTTGTGTCTGTTAATTTTGAAGCCGGTCGACCGTTCATGAGTGCGCACGCATGCATATCGTAAAAAACGATGACTAGGCACAACATTCGTGAGCTTCGTGGTCGTGGTCGCTGGCAAAGATGGCCGTACGTGCTCATGTGACACCATTGCACAAGGTGTTCAGCTGCCGTTTCCCACGGCTGTGGGCAACGCCAGCTCAACACGACCGTTTGATTTTTCGAATGGATTTTGGACAGTCAAACAGTCGACGTGCGTTTAAAAGGGAATTTTTCCACATTCCCGCTGCACACTTCGACTGTTTGACTGTGCAAATGTCGTAACTCGAACGCATGGTTTTCTGAAGTCGCCAAATTCTTTGCCTGCTGCGTCTAAGTGATTGTTACTATTTTTCAACACCACAACAAATTAGCAGTGGCACCCGACACCTAAAAGGGCAGAAAATTGTGGTACACTCCAGAATTTGACGAATGCCTTTATAAGGTAACTTTATGGTCTATTGAATTCGACGTGAAGACCAAATTCGACGAGTTTCAACTACATAAAAAAAATATTTAATATCGAAATCATCAAGCAGCTGGGTACCCGACTGTTAAACGCGTTGTGCTGCTACTGCTACGCCATATCGGCCATGCTGCTTCCATAGTTGCAGCTGTTGATAAGGCTGTTTTGCGAATGCATACTTTGCAAATTACACTTGTTGCCATTTTCTACTGCTATGTGTTGTTGCGTGCTGTCGCGTGTTGGTCCTGCTACTGATATGCTTTAAAAACAGTGTCACTGCCATAGTAGTGGTTGTTGAGGCATCATCTTTTGTTGTTGTGCGCAGTTCGAAGACTGTTGTTGCTCTTTTCTGCAGCTGCAAAGGCCGCTGACGTTGTGTGCTGTTGCTCACTGCTGGCTGCTGGTGCTGCTTCCTGCCTCTTGCTACTGTTGCGTGCTGCAATGCACGCTTTGCTGCAAGCACCAGCAGCTACTGTTGGTGTTGCTTCTGCTCCAGCTACGAGTTTTGAGCGTTGCTGCTGCGATCTGTGACGGCTACTACTATTGCTACTACTGCTGCTGATGTGCTAGTGCTAGCTACGAATGTGACCGTTGCTGCCCCTTGGAGCTTTGATTGCTGCTGTTGTTATAGCTACAGCCGAAGGCAGCCTCAAGAGTTATTTCTGCCACCATATCTATAGGTATGCAGATGTTGTTTTTGTGACAACCGCCACCACAACAGCTGAGTGCGGCCACTGTTGCTGCTGTCAGATGCGGCAGATCTTCGACAGCTGTTGTGTTAGCTGCCAAGGGCTGCTGCTGCTGTCAGGTTCTGCTGCGGTTAGTCTCTGTTGCTCTTGCTGTTGCAATGGCGGCTTAGAATTCCGCCACTTAGTTGCGTTGCCGCCAAGATGGTAGACACAATGAAGGAAGCTGTAGATAAATCTTTGGCAGCATTTCACCTCTGGCTCTACCAGATAATGTTTTCTTGTGAGCCCTTAGCTCAGGGCCGTCGCGTTGCCAGGATCTGTGCGCCCCACCCAACCCAACACAGCCCAGCCCAGGAGTCTTTTGTGCAGCTAATGGTGCTATCTGGTGGCATGTGACACTGTCGTCTCTCTACTGCTTTGATACCATGCAGGAATGAAAAGACCCACTAAGCAAGGATATGTGTCAGAGAGTACATTGCATAGAACACAACGTGAAAGACAGTGATTAGGAAGGTGGAGAGACAGTGAAGAAGTGCTTAGAAACATAAGAATTATTTTGAACAATGAGCAAGAGAGAGGGATAAATCCTGCACCCTTGGCCAGACCAGCGTACGTGCAAACTGTGCAATAGCTGGCCAATGTTAAAGTCCAAGAGCAAAAGTGATGTTGCCAAGAAAGTGGCCCTCAGGAACTTGCCACAAATAAAATTCATGTGTGCACGTGGAGATGTGCAAGATAATGCTGAAGCTGAGACTAGCATAGTCATCGTCGATCACTGTAGTCTACCTGCATGTGAGTGACATCAAGTATAGAGGTCACCAAGACTAACATAACAACAAAGCTAAGAACAGCACAGATTTTTCATCATTGTAGAGTGCCTGCATGTGAGTGGCATCAATTCCAGAGGTCACCAAGACAAACATAACAACACACATGATTTGTGTCTCTCATAACTCTTACTATTCATTTTGCTCGTGGGGAGCTTTAGCTCTTTGAATCTTTAGAATGTCATGGCTATCTCGAACTTGCATGTGAGTTTCTGGGGAGTCCCAGAAACCCACATGCCGGGTGCATCCTCAGGGAGCCACTTGACCACGTGGCCACCTTAGGGGGGCCCTTATACTTATTTTGTTAGCACCATGGTGAGTAGCCGTCCTTGATGTACACCGAGGGGTTGGGTTGGACCCCAGGGTGGCGGTGTGGCCTCGGCATGCTCCATGCACGACCAATTCTAGCTTGGAATGACGTTGCGCTAGTCTGGGGAAGAACCTTTTATGCCACCTCACACACTTGAACTGAAGTGTGTGGCCTACTACATCCAGAGTTAGAGCTTGAGGAGCGCTAGCTGCTCAGCTCTCAGGGGGAACGCTCAAACTCAAAAGTTAGCGCAAGAAATGCAGTTGGAAGTGAGTAATGCCTGAGTTGATCACAAGAATAAGGTTTGGTAAGAGGCCCCTCCCACACTAACCTAGGCCCTCACCTCTGTGCGACTTGTTACTCAGTCTACCAACCAATCAGGAAAATGCAGTGTTTTTTGGCCTGTGGAATTTTCTCGCTGAGCCCTGCCAGAGGACCGAGACTCCCAAACATGGGCATTGCCGTTTTTCCTGAAACCTGGACCATACCAAAATACACTTGTTGCAAATGCAATCGTACAGACAGAATCAGCTGGAAATATCATACACAAGAGTTATGGCTGCCTAAGCCTAGGCAGACTCTATGCTATAAAGATCATTCATCCATGAATGTTGGTGGCATGAGCACCGGTGGCTGCTATCGATGGAGTTGGGTGCGCACCACTACCAAGTGGGAGACTCCACATGAGGAGATGGGGACCTCATCTCTCAAAACAGTGTGACCTCCCCTCTATTGCTCAGCATCCACCGTCGTGAACGTCCGCCAAGTGAGTCATCTGCACGAGCACGTATACCAGCCAAGAGGTCACATCACAGATCAGTGAGACAGTGCACACACAGATTAAAACACTCCCCCATGACCTGTGGGCACCAGTGTACATACATGTGTAGAGGTCATACATCGAAAGTGCACAAAACAAGTCACGCTCCCCCACGGTCTCATGCCCCCATAGTCCAACAAGTCATATGAAGTGTGAGGGCATACATGAGGTAGAACATGGTAAGGGAGCTCACACATACAAGAAAATACACTCACGAATGTAGAGCAATGAAACAAACAGCCCTTTTCACGCTTGATGATCTTGGTCAAGAAGTCAGCCAGCTGTTGCACAATCCCAACCCACACAATGCGGATGCTACCCTCATGCAACAAAGTGCGCAAGTAGTAAAACTCCACATTTATGTGTTTTGTGCAAGTGTGTTGAATTTCATCATTATCTACAACGGTGATGGCACTCTCATTGTCACAATCCAGTATGATGGGCAATGCAGACTGACAAAACTTAGACAATGGACGACGGAGCTATGTACCTGTCAGAAATGAAGCCTTGACAAGAGAAGAAAATACTTAGGCTCGCTCTCAATAATGGTTCAAGTCCACCGACTGAGCCACCTTGACTAACGGTTCTCAAGTCAGATGTCCGTTCGAGACCGTCAGCCAAGTTATCCCCTAATAAAGTGACACCTGTCACCCACGTCCGGCTAGTGGAAAGAAGCCGTTGCCCTGCTCGCTTGTCCTGTTCTGTCCTTTTATACCGAGGATGTTCATTCCCTCGAGTTTAACCAGAACAGTTCTGCTCATTCTGTTCCCCTTTGGTTCCGCGGCTTCGCCGCCGTGTCTTCGCTCTGCCCATCCTTCGCACTTTCTGTCTTCGCCAACTCTCAACGCTTCGCTCCGTCACTCTCGCTCCTTCGCTCAGCTCTTACTCTCCGTCAGCACTCTCTCGCATCAACCTGTCTACCTGCGCTACCTCGCATCCCAGCCCTCATCAGCTCCCGCGACTAACTCCTCGAACCGCTCTCGCTCACGTCACTCTGCTGACGTACATCTGCATGTTCCGCTGCTTCTGCTTGCTTCTGCTACTGTCGTTCTCATGCTTGCATTCTTCTGACATTACCCTCGTAGGCACCAGTGTCCAATGCCATGTACTCCGCCTCTGCAATACTGCGTGCAATGCACCTCTGATTACCACTATGCCACAAGAAAGTTGTGCCACCAACAAGGAAGATCCATCCAGTACGGCTCTTGCCATCTTCGCTTCTAGCTCGGTCACTATCCGTGTAGAATTCAGCGACACATAGAAGTTTGGTGGAATTTTTTCAATCCACGACGTGGGGTGGAGACAACGCATTACACAATGCACATTGTTGCATCTAAGTGCAGCTGGTATGGAGACTGAGAGAACTGAACTAGTAGGTTCATGGTAAAGGCAATGTCTTGTAGTGTGGTGGTGGCAAGTAACATGAATAACCCAAGGACGTGAAGAAAGGCAGATCTGTCCGTCTGGAGTTATGGGAGTGGATGCACTGGGTACGGTGGGCAAGAGGTCCGCAAAGCACTCAGCCAATGTCTACACGTAGGTTGCCTGAAACACACGAACAACGCCGTGGGCAGGGTTGCGCTCAATCTCCATGCCCAAAAACACCTCTACAGGTCCAAGATCTTTCATCTTGTATGTCAACTGTAGCAAATCATTCACTCCCTGGATAGGGACAAGGTCAGGGGACGTGATAAGCATATCTTTTACATAGACAAGCACGATCACAAGGATGGTGTCCACTGGGATGAAGGAGAGAGCAGGATTTGCGGCGCTGCGCATCAAGCCACCCTTCAATATGGTGTGGTTGATCTCAATGTTGACACACGTGGGTGATTGTTTAAGGCCATAGAGGGCCTTCTGTAGTTGCTAGAAACAAGGAGTGTCATCCTCAAAACCTAGGAGCTGGACCATATGGAGCTCCTAACTATCCTGAGCACCTTGTAAGAAGACATTGCTCACTTCAATCTGGTGGAGCTCCTAGCCATGTTGTGCGACCATGCTGAAGCGCACGCGACTGGTGGTGAAACAGCTGACCAGCGTAAAAGCCTGGTCGAAGTCCACTCCGAGTACGTGTACAAAGCCTTTCACGGTTAGCTGGGCTTTGTACTTGTCCAGCGTGCCATCCGGTTTCTTCCTCACACAAAACCCACTTTTTCCCAATGGCTTTAAGGCCTGGGTGTAAGTGAACAAGCTCGTACATAGCATGCTTATCGATAGCAGCAAGTCCCTCCTTGCAATCAACGTTCCACTAGGCAGCATCAGGTGTGTTCCTGGCCTTACAGAGGATCTGTGGATCGACTGTCTGCATAGACGGCCTGGCTGTCAACAGAGGAGCGGTGCCAAGACCAGCTCGACCATGCGACAACAAGACAGAGACAGCACGTCGATACTCCTCCAAAATCAGGGCATAACCCAGTGTGGATCCAGGATGAAGGTTTGTTGTGAAGAAAACAAGGGAAGTTAGACCCAAGGCCTTCATCCATGGATCTCCACTCATAACAGTGTGAGAAGGGGACGTGGGTCGGAGGGTAGCGGCCGGAGGCAGACGAACGATGGCAAGATGCACGCCTGGTGGAGGTATTGGGGTGAGTGGACGAAGACGACCACCAGGAGTGCGTGAGTATGTCGGACCAACACTAGAGGAGTTGGTCCGAGGAGGACCAACTCCTCCTCCTCCTCCTATGTGCCGGGGTGGAGTAGGCAAGGAAACTACGGGTTGCTCCATTGGAATGACCGACGCAAGAAACCTGCATGAGTGGTCAACTGAGGCAGTGACTGGAGTGACTTCATCCATCGCCTGGTTGGCAGAGTCCGCGACCGAGGAAGTGCACTCAGTCACTTGGTCGGTGGTGTCAGTGGCCAAAGACGTGGACTCTGTCACCTGGATGGCGGTATCAGCACCAGATGAGGTGGACTCATATGCGTGTTCAGCACCCTAAGGAACAAACTCAGATGGGGGCTCTGGTATGGTGGGATTGTCTCGTGTACGTGGAGGCATACATAACTTGGTGGGATCAGGGAATCTGGACACCAAAACATAGGGAGAAATAGCGTGCACTGGTGCAGAATCTCCCCTACGCAATGGCGACGAAAGGCCTAAAAGGATCCGGACACAAAAAAATAGGAGATTGTGTAAAAAAAGGTACCTCAAAGAACAGGGGGTCACACGAATTGGTAATACAATGCCGGGTAGGATCCTAGAATCTCCAGGTCTTCAACAGATGAGATACCCCAAGACAGGAACAGAGTCAACCACAGGGAGCCTACCATCTCGCTGGTCTTCCGGGAGTCAGACGCTGGCGACACAACCCTAGACGTGTGCATGACAAAGATCTGCATGCTACTCACACTAATACTGATAAGGAGTGTCACGATGGGATAAGGGACCGTGTGGAACTCTATTTCAAACTGAGGTCATGTATGGCATGGCCTCGAAGAAGAAGCCATTTGATAGGTCGGACTCAATGCGCATGGTGTGGACCGCATCAGCTATGGTATGGTTCTAGTGCTCAGAAACACCGTTTTGGTCCGGGATGTAGGGAGCAGACAACTCATGTTTGATGCCACGACCAACACGGAAGCGGCAAAGGGGACGAACACACTTGCACTCTATGGCTAGGAGCCAATCACGAATTGCAACCGCTGCATTGCTGTTTTATGGGAGGCAGAACACCCATCGGAAATGAGATTAGTCGTCAGTGAGGATGAGAGCGTAACGATCACGCAACAGACTTGACAGGTAAGGGACCCCGGAGGTCAGAATGGACCAGCTCAAGTGGGTGGGGATGCGCAAATGAGAGGTATGACAAGATGACCTGTGCATCTTGCCTTGAGAGCAGTGGATGCATTCAGTTTTGTGATGAAACTGAAAGGTAGCTCGATTGAGGACAAGAACAGGCTGCGTGTAGAGCATGCTCTGAATACAGGAGTCGTGTACGTGGCACAAGCAACAGTGGAGGAGGTGAGTAAGCTGCGGGGACAGAGTGCTCATAACAAAGACATGCGCTATGTCCGAAGACAGCAATGAGGACACGGAAAACAAACGAATGACGTACCACAAGTCATCACGAGACTCTGCATACAATATCACATGACCAGAAAGACAGTACCAATGCCATGAGAGTGGAAAACATCTATGCTCATGCGATCGAGAGTAGTGACATATAGAAGGCTGAGATCAAGGTCAGGCACAAAAAATACGTCAGTGACGTAGACGTTGTCAGACTGATTCAGAAAATGAAGAACATCAACACCATGAACAAGAAGTACCTGACCGGATCCAGACCGAACACTCTGGACATCGCGAACCGGGCCAATCATACTGAACGCCTCATGACAAGAAGTCATGTGATGTGTAGCGCCGGAAGCAATGATCCAGGTGCCATCAGGGTCACAGACAGATGTGCTAACATTGCACTGATCGACCTTACATGACGCGGGCAATGGGAGATTTGTATGAGACTGAGACACAAAGCGTGTGTGCCAATCATCAAGCCAGACAACATCATCAAAGTGGGGAGTAGGAGCATAACGGTCATTCATAGGGCGATCACCCGCAGAGAGCAGTCTCAGCCTGACAATTTTCTAACACCTCCTGACTAGCAGACATACAACTTGTGCTTCCCATGATTTGACAAGGAGGATGATGCCAAAGCAGTGTGAAATGAACTGCTTGAGCTGGCGCTTGGGAGCAGAGGGCCCGGAAGTCGGGAGGTAGTGCGGCGTGGCCATGCCGGAGGGAGGAGCTAAGGTATAACTGAGCTACAGCGGTGGAGGTGATCATGCTGGATACGGATTCCATGTAGTAACAAGTCCGATAGAAGGCATGAAAGGATTCGCGGATGTAGTCATGACTGCTACAGTGCAGGTGGAGGAGACTGCTGTTGACAAAGTGGAGGAAGTGCCAACAGGAGATGCGGTGGTAGTTGCACCACTACCAAGGCGTTGCTAACATTCGTGACGCATGGCGCTGACGACACGAGACTCGTCAGAAGGTAGTTGGCATGTGTACCAGCCATGAACCGGCTGGCCACAGTTGTGCCAGACAAGAGAGCTGCTACGGGAGGAGCTCCTGTTGGACGGATGCTGGGTATTGCCCTTCCCCTTCTTCCTACATCCCCCCTTGCCACGGCCAGCACCATGTGTGGCTCCGGAGGTACCAGAGGTCCCAGTCAACGAAGGCAAAGGAGAGGCAGAGCTGACTACTGCTAATGCCTCTATCTCCATCCTGTAGGCGAGTGTCATGAATTACCCCCTCCCAGTCCAAGAACCGGGAATAAAACCAGGATATCAGAGTGCCATGACCTCCAAGATCTCAAGGTCAGATTCGATGAGGATCTTCGCGTAGTCATGAATTCCAACGTTCTTGATGGTGAGGAGAGCGGCTAGTATAGGCAGACTGGCCTTGCCGAGCCAATGGAGAAGATCCTGCACATGGTGCCAATAGGTTGTGACGGACTGTGAGCCACCCATCTTTATTTTGTTGAGCTCCTCAAAAGGCAGCTCACGACGACCAGGCCAGAAGCACGAGGATATTCCAGGCTTTACGGAGGTCAGGATCAGTGCCCGAAATAGGATTGCCGATAAAGGGCTGAAGGTCAGTGCGATCACTGTCTTGTGCAAAAAAGAAGAGGACCCCAGTTGCACGACCTATGTCAAATAACTGCTCAGGGATGGAGGAGTCGTACTTCATGGTGTAGTAGAGCCGGAGACGCTCACCCTGAACCCACAAGCAAAACAGTAGCTCCCAGGACACAGACTTTCCAACCTCAAGGTGGAGTGTTTGTGTCTCAAAATCCTTTGGCCTATGCTGTGGATGAGCTGCAGAACCTAGATACCCTAAGACACAAGAGAAGAACTGCTGCTGATGTTGCTGGTGCTACTGGACTACTGTCTGGGCCACGACAGAGACTGTGGGACCAGGCTGGCCACAAAGAGGCTACTGGATGGGTGTGAATGTCTGAGCCAACTGTAAGGCGGCTAGGAGTGTCTGCTAGTTGTCAACCTGTTGCTGAAGAGCGGCGACAGGGTCAGTCAACAGCATCGGCTAGGAGTGTGGCCATCCTCTTTGCCCCTTTTGCTCCGATCGCGGCGATGAGTTCATAGGAGAGACCACAACCTCCCTCGCCCATCGTGGGATCCATCACGAGACATCGGCAGCTTAAACGCACACACAGAATGGCATTACTAAGCGATGAAACCACACCATGGCCTACGCCATGCGTACCATGCAGGTCGAATCCAGTCCCTCCAATGGTTTCTACTTTGAGGCCATGGCCTACATGACGCGGGTCTCGAACCGGATTCCCCACGGACCCCTTCCCCACAAGTCCACACTCTACTAGCATTAGTGTGGTCAGCGAGCAGACCTCCGTCCGGCTTGCGTCTCGGACTGCGCGGCCATTGTGTAGCTACCCGTTCCGCAACAAGGCAGGAAGCTTGTCCTGCGAGAGCATCCCTGCACCTTCCCTGGCTTCTCACTTCGTTCCAAAGCCTGATGCTTCTAGTATCCCTCCAGACACTACATCATCGAGTCCTGGGATGCCCTCTTCTTTGAGGATTTGTTTCCCCACGACTTCGTTTGCTCCAGCTCATCAATGTCCCTCCCTTCGCATGGGGGAGTGGTGAGTCCGTCCTCCGTCCAACCGCTTCTGGGTGGCACATTTCCATTCGCTGGTCCCTCCAAGCCGACAGTCCCGTCCGCGTCCAATGGCCCCTCTGGGCTCCTCGCCCCAACAGCGTCAGCTGGCCCCTCCAGGCCGACCGCCCCATCCGCGTCAGCTGGCCCCCTCCGGGCCGACCCCCCCCGTCCGCGTCCGCTGGCCCCTTCAGGCCGGCAGCCCCGTCCGTGTCAGTTTTTCCCTCTGGACGAATAGCCCCGTCCCCGTTGGTTAGACCCTCCGGGCCGGCAGCTCTGTCAGCATCAGCTAGCCCACCTGAGGCAACCGCCCCGTCCGCGTCCGCTAGCCCCTCCAGGCAGGCAGCCCCGTCCGCGTCAACAGGCCCCTCCAGGCCGAAAGCCACGTCTGCGTCGGTTGGACCCTCTGGGGCCACCCTTCTCGAGGAGTCGCCGTCCTAGGGCGCGCCGGAGACACTAACCGACTTGCTCCTGGCCTCCCCCTCTCTTCCGCCTCCCACCTTGCTAGGGCTGCCAACCCAGGTTGCCTGGGTTGGCAGCATATGACCCAGGCTGTCAGTGAGCACACAGGCCACCGCAGCATGCCCTTTTGTGCCACAACACCCGGTTGTCCCACAAGTCTCCTCGCCTATGGGCAGACCCACTCCAACAGTTGTGGGTGGGGACACTCGCACCAAGGCCCTCAGCTTGGCCACATTGGTTGTTATTGCAGATCTCCACCTGGGCTCTGCACTAGGATACGCCATGCTCCATCAAGAGCACCGACATGCCATCGTGTCTACGCTCATGCGCATACCACCTGGGGCTCAGGACACGCACGCCCTCACTATCCTCTCTACAGCACGTCTGGAGGACCCAGCCATCCTGCCCGAGGCTCTTGCTTCCCCCGATGCCGCACACTAGGAGGTTGTAGGCGCCGAAGAGCTCGCAGCCATCTGGCAACATCAGGTTTACAATCTCGTCGACCTCCCTCTTTGTCGCAAGGCCATCGTCACCAAGTAGGTCTTCCGATGTAAGTGGAAGCCCAAAGGGATTCCTGCACAACTACAAGGCCCGTCTCACGGCCAAGGGATTTGGTCAGGTCCTTGGGTCGACTGCGACCAGATCTTCGCTTTGGTTGGTCGGTTCTCCACCAGCCAGGTGTTTTTTGGTCTTGTTGTCCAGCACGGGTGGGAACTGCATCAGATGGCCGTGAGTAACGCCTTTCTCCATGGCTCACTTCATGGTAATGAACTGTACATGGTGCAACCCCCAGGCTTCGATCATGGAACTGGCAGGGTCTGGCGACTGTGGAAGGTCCTCTATGGCCTGAAGCACCCAACTCACTGCTAGAACCAAGAGATTAGTTGCACGCTTCTCCGTGCCAGTCTCCTTTGTAGCACTCCAAACCCCTCACACTTCATGAGCCCGAGAGGCCAGCCCTTTGTTGTTGTCCTAGTCTACATCGAAGACCTTCTCATTGAGCCACCGAACGCAGCTGCCATCCAGCGCGTCAAGGACCTGCCACACGCCGCCTACCAGATGAAGGACCTCGGGCCTGACCAAGTGTTCTTGGGCATGGAGCTGGAGCATGACCGCTCCCAGGGTGTCTTGTATATCCACCAGGCCGCCTACGTATCGACCATGTCCACTCGTTTTGCCGAGGTTTTACCGAGCTGAATCTTTCTTCTTTGCGACACGACGGTGTCCTGGCACTGTGGCAAGCAGGACTCCACTGCACGCAGTACTGTTGAGGCTGATTTTGTGGCCCTTCGCTCTAACACGTGTGAGAGCATGTGGTTGCATCGTCTGTTATCTGAGTTGCGTCAGTCTGTTGCGTCCATCACGTTGCACTATGAGAATAAGAGTGCCATGGCCATCGCTAACAATGACGGTGTGCATCACACACGCATAAAGCACATCAATGTTGAGTATCACTATGTGTGTTTGTTGTTGCACGACGACAGCGACAACATTGTGTGGGTTGAGATAGCATGGCAGTTTGCTGACTTCTTGACCATGGCATTGAAGCGCGGCTCATTCAAGAAGGTTGTAAGTGTGGTCGGTGTGTGGACGTGAGATGCCCTCTCTGTCCATGCCTGCGTATCCGCTTGTTCTTGGGAAATCTTGCCTGTCTTGTGTATGTTCTTGCTACCTGCCTATGTGCACAGTGCCTGTGAGTCCTGGGGGAGTGTTTGTTTTTGCACACTTCTCATTGTATAGTGTTGTGTCCTCCCGGCTTGTATTCATCAGCGTGCCGATGACTCACGACGAGACGGGACGCTGGTGGAGTTTTTTGGGGGAGCTGACGCACGCTGAGGTCTGCATGCATCTTGTTGGAGCCTCTTACCTCAAACGCATGACGTGCTCAGCTCCATCGTCGGGCCTCCTTAGCAGTCACGCGGCTAGCAGTCACTGCCTCCGCAGACACTACCTGTGCACGTCCTGTGCCAGATCTGACTGCATGGTTGCACTTGCAGCATCATGCTTTACTTAGGGTCCGAGTGTCAGTTTTTTGGGCAATGTTGTGGCCGGGGTCACTCTGGCCTAGACGCTCCCTGGGTTTGGGCAGTCATAACTCCTTGCTTCCATTTATCTGGCTGATTCTGACTGCACGACTGTGTTTGTACTGTGGGTATTTAGGCATGGTCCAGTTGTTAGGAAAAACGGACGACACTTGAGTTTGGGACTGTCGACTGTCTGGCAGGGCTCATTGAGAAGACTCGGCATGCCATGAAAATAGAGGAATTTCCTCATTGGTTGGTTATTTGAGTAACAAGCTGCACAGAGCTGATGTAGGCCTATATTTGTGAGGGGTCTCTCAGTTGCCCTCATTTATAGTTGCTAATCCATTTGTTCTCAGATCTGTCTGCCTTCCTGGCGCTACCTCCTCAGCGCTAAGTTTTCTTCTCACAAGCCTCAGAGCAACAAGTGGGGGCAACAGTGCAAAGCAACGAGCGTGGGGCCATGCCTACTCTAACCACGTTGCAGCCCCGATAAGCCGCTCTAAGACAGTTTCTAGCCAGATTCCCCCATGGTATTGTGTGTTGAGAAGATTAACTACATTGTCATCACTTCACAATTATGGAGTGAGTGCAAGTAGTACTCTTGCAGTGCTTGGGAATTCTACAGCTATGTGTATGTTCCCGCTCACCCTTAGCATTCTTCATAGTGTTTCGTCATAACCCAAAGTTCAAACCATTCAACATCATGAGTTGTACGGTCCTGCCATCCCCCTCCCTGTTGGTTTATGTGTTAGGACCACATAGTGACCTCTGGCCTTGTTGCACACTCACCACACCTGTGTAGGTGACTGGCCAGAGAAGGGGCAACGCTCAATGCTGGCACTTGTGTCGGCGCATGCTCTCGCCGGGACAGCTGCTCCGTCCAAGAAACTAGCACATGTTACCATGTTCCCACCAGTTTGGATGCACACACATTATTTCTCACTCACGTGCTCCGTATGGGTGCAACCGGGTGGTTACACAATGCTAGTTTCTGTTGACTTGTTTAGGATTTACTCAGATGGGAGAAATGCCCATCAGCAGGTTCTGGTTCGAACCATAGGCTCGCAAGGGAGTGAGTGAGGTGAGCTCGCTGCTCGCTCGCTCGCTCCCGGCGTGGATGACTACGGTGAGCTGTGACTCCCGCTTGCTGTTTGTTGTTGCATTTTTCTCACAAATAGCAACTCACAGTGGCTTGGCTAATCCATGGTTGTGTGTGGTTGAGTCCCGCCTACGTCTCCTACATTGTTCCCTCGCATTTTCCCTTACCCACTGGTATCAGAGAAGGAACGCAAAAACAGCCTAGGAGAACCGATCCTGGAACTTCAGCTCTCGTCACTATTGCCGCCGTCGCCACTGCCTCTCCAGCTGCAGCGCATCGGCAGGTACGGCCTGCACGTACAGCCTAGGAAAGGCCAGAAATTTTCTTCTCTCTTGGCCACCACGGCAGCGAGGAGGCGTTATTTTCCCTTCTCCGTCACCGCCGGCCGTCGCCACCGCTCCTGCAACCATCGCACATTCTCACGTGCGATCCCGTAGGCTCTCTTGCCTCCTCACACTGCGGATCGCAGGGGAGGCTCCACGCTCTCCCCTACCATGGCATCCTCCATGCCCCTGCCATGCTCCACATCCACTTTCTCCCTCTACCGGATCTACCCCTGCTCACACTCCAATTCCAACAGCACAGCCTAGCCTCGGCCTGCACCACGTGCACCGGGCTGCAGAAGATCCGCACACGCCTACAGCGTGCACCGCCACAGCAGCAGCTGCGTAGGGGCAGGCCGGCCGACACTCTCCATGACCGGCCCTCTCCACTGCGTGCACGAGGCCAGCGCGGCGGTGTTGGCATCACCAGCCACGCTGGCGTCCCACGAGGTCGCAGGGGCTGCTCCACTCAGCTCCTACTACGAGGGGCGGTCCGCACACCGCCGCACGCACTCACGCCGAGGTGGGGGAAGTCACAACACACTCGGGTCTCCGCTACTACACCCCGAAGAGCCGTCGCATCCTCGTTTGGTAAGCGCCTCTCCCCCTCATTCTCCCAAGGTGCACGTGCCGCCGAACGCCCCCGCCGTGGAAGAAGTTATTATTGCACACTTGTATGCCGCATTGGTGGAAGACACCATTGTTTTCATCTCTGTGCTCACGCACGCATCCGCCGCTATCATAGACGCAGCAACCGCGGCCGCAGCTACATTCGTAGTGGCAGCTAAGGCTTTCCATGCTCCTGCCTCGACATCAGTTGGGCGAGCCACTGACGCCTACACTGAGGTTGTAGTGGCTATTGGCCCTATTACTGCGACAGCTATGGACATTGGCACACAGGTTGTAGTAGCAGCATCCGCATTTGCCATAGCGACTGCATCAGCGGCATTTGCCACAACAATTGAAGCCATAGCAATCCACACCTCCATTGTTGTGGCTGCGACATCTGCGTCATCATCTTCATCCGCTATCTCCATCATCGTCACCGCTCTCATCTCCAGCATAGAAGTCTGTAGCACACTTAGTATAGCGGTCACCACAGGCACACTAGCGATACTGGTTCCCGCTACATCTACTGTCTCCATCTTAGCTGCAGCCTCTGCCGATGCCGTTCCTCTGCTATTAGCTTTTCTACGCAGTCCTGTCCCTCCAATGTCATCTTGAGCTGTCTGCCACGCTTGTCTACCTTGCCTGCCTATCTCTTCTCTCTCCCTGTGGTTGCTTGTCTTGTCTGACTTGGGGAGGGTTGTCGTGCAGCACCTTTACTCCGTGCCTCCCGCACTCCCATTTTTCCCATGCCCACGGGGGCTGGGGAAACTCTACTGAAAATTTTCCGACAGAGCCCCTCTGTCGTCACCATGCCTGGTGACAAAGAGTCAGTCATTGCAGACCTGCAGCGTCAAATGACCCTTGCTCGCGAGGTTCAGCGAGAGGCTGAGGACTGGCTCAAACTAGCAAATGAAGTCGCCGCCATAGTCCTCAAGCGTCTGCCTGCTACCTCTATGCTACCGTCTGGCGCTCCTATTGTCACCAATTCTGCTGCATCCTCCATGCCGTCTGCCAGTAGCACTGCTGCTGATGCGTCTGCCAATGGCACGCCCACCGCTACTGCCGCCACCGTCACGCGTCAACATGTTTTTTTCTCCCAAACGCCTGTTCTTACCGCTGTTCTTGCCTTCTCCTCCTGGGAGACTCGATTCCGTGCTTGGGCTCAGGGGGAACACCTGTGGCAGTGCTACTTTCCGGTCGTTCCCCCCTTTATACCTGTCGCTGACGAGTCCGCTCGCGTTGTCCGTGCCCTCATTGGCGCTGCACCTCAAACACTAGTCGACGATGTTGGCACTTACAATGCGAACCCTGCTGCCTAGCGGCAAGCTGATCCCATTGGTGCGTACACCATGCTACGTCGGCCCACTGTCACTGGTCAGGCTGGCCAAATTATGCTCACTGTGTAGTTTAACACGCTCCTCATGCGTGCGGATGAATCGGGTGATGTGTACTGGGCACGCGGGCTCAAGCTCCTTCGTGAGCTCCACGACGCCGCTCCTGGGCAACTGTCTGCTGTACTCACCATGGTCAATGGGTTAATCCCCGAGCTCTTTGACCTCCTCTACGATGTTAAACCAGCTGAGTTGCAGCGCCTCATGTCTCAACCCATGTCCCCACGGTCCCCTTATGGTGTAGGCGCCCTTTGGGACTTCGTCCATGAGCGCCTTGCTGCATGGTGGACCAGCCTCCAGAACAAGCGCCTCCATCGCTCTGCCGTAGCCGGCGTTGCCGCTACCACCACAACCCCCTCCTCCTCTTCCTCCGATGTTTCTTCCTCCACGACCTTCTCTACCTCTACCGCCTCGGCTCTCGCATCTTAGGACCGTGGCCGTGGTCGGGCTAGGGGCCGCGGCAAGGGGAAACCCGCTGCCTCCGACTCGCCTCGTTTCCCTGACAAGGTGGTGTGCTGGAACTGCGACTCCTCCGCGCACTCTGCTCGGACATGCCCTACACCGCCTGATGACCTGTGCCTTGCGCGTGCTATGCGTGCCCACTAGGCATGCTCCAGCGGCTCCGCCACCTGTTTTTCGACAGGCGCCAACTCCAGCTCTCGCTCCAGTACGTTGTCTCAGCATGCCAGCTACTCCTCCGTCCAGGCCTACTCCACCACTTGTATTCCCTCCGCGCCTTCGCCGTACCTTGAGGGGCTGGCCGCCGCCATATGGGGTAGCCGTCTATGCCAGGCCACCCTCTCCAACCTACTTTGCCCCTCCGTGGCTCCCTCTACCCTCTGGGTCCGCTACTCCATCGCCTGCAGCGCCCGTTGACGACGAGCGCCAGCTGGAGCAGTCCCTTCTGCAGCGTCTCCACCTTCGTGATCAGGGAGGTGAGAGTGTGACTGCATTGGCTAGAGGTCACTCATGTCAGTCTGACTCTATTCTTTGTGGGGACCCCCCTGGTCATGTTCTTGGGTCTTCGTCTGTGTCTGTTCTGCGGGTCGAGCAATGGCATTCCTTTGTCCTCTCGCGTCGTCTCGCCGTCTGTGATTCGTCGTCCCCTCCTATCGGCATTGTTGCCACTTGTGGTGTCCTTCTCGGTGTTCGTGTTTCTAGTGGCTTCTAGGTTCTTGACTCGAGAGCCATCCATCACATGATGTCTGATTGTGTCCCCTTCTCGTTGGGTCCTGCCCGTCCCGTTCGCTTTGTGCGCACCGGGTCCAGTCAGTTGCTCCCCGTTAAGGGTGTCGGTGTTTTCTGTTTCGTTGCTCCCAGTGATGCGTTGCTCTTGTCCAACGTCTTCTATGTGCCCTCCTTGGAGCTCAGCCTACTGTCGGTGACCTCTCTCAAAGATCAGGGCATGGATTTCTCAGCCAGTCAGGGTGTTGGCACAGTCCGTCTCCATCCCTCTGGTTGTGTTGTCCTCCAAGGTGTCAAGTGTGATAAGCTTTACCGTGTTCCCCTGCTTGTGCCTTCTGCCTGCTCTGTTGGCTCCTCGCTTGCCCATGTTGCTCCCTCTCTCTCTCTCTCCTGACTACGTCCAGCCCTTGCATTGCCGCCTTGGCCATGTTTATCCAAAGCATGCTTCACCTTCAGCCCGCTCTTGGCTTGTCCTTTCCACTTTTCCGCTGCCTTGCTCTTTTGACTGTCTGGACTATGCCCAGGGCAAGATGCATCGCTCCTTTTTTGCCCCTTCTGAGTCCCAGTCGTCTCACCCCCTTCATCTTGTCCATGCCGACGTCATGGGTCCCCTTCCCCATGTGTTCCTTGGGGATTCTAGGCGTTATGTCCTGTGTTTGACGAATGATTTTCACGTTTTCGTTGGAATTTCACCATTCGTCAGAAGAGCGATATCTGTTCTGTTCTTGAGTCCTAGCTTCTCTAGGCTGAACAGTCTTGTCAGCGGTCCCTGCGCGTCTTTGATAGTGACTGTGGCGGTGAGTTCCTTGGTCCCACCACCTGGCTCCTCCAGTCGAAAGGGGTGTGTCTGGAGACTTCCGCTCCCTACACACCCCAGCAGAATGGGGTCTCTAAACGCTGGAATCAGACCCTCCCGATGGTGCCCGCACCCTCTTGTCTGAGACCGTTCTTCCGCCTCTCTTTGCCTTCGAGGCAATGTGTTATATGACCTGGGTGTGAAATCGTGTTCCCCACGGTCCCCTCCCTCACATAGTCACTCCTTTCGAGCACTGGTACGCCACTCGTGCCAACCTCCGCCTCGCTCGGGTCTGGAGAAGCATCGCATCTGTCTGGCTCCAGGAGGACCTTCGCAAGGGCAAGGGCTCCCGCGTGGGCGTCTCCGTCCCTTTTCGGGTGTTTCAACCCAGTCCAAGGCATGGAACTTCTAAGATCCAGAGCGCCAGCGGGTTGTCGAGTCTCGTCACGGCCTGTTCTTCGAGTCCCTCTTCCTTCGTGACCTGAGTCGCCCTGCTCCCTTTGCTGCCCTGTTGCCGCTCTCTCGGTTGCGGGGGGAGGTCGAACCTGTTGGCTCTCCAGCTCCTGCAGTCCCTGCTGTCGGCCCTTCCATGCAGCCTTCTCCTTTGTCGCACCCCTAGTCGTCAGACAGTTTCCTCGCAGCCCGTCATGCCCCCTCAGGCCTTGTCGCCTAGCGCTCCGGCCTCTTTTGTTCAGTCCTCCTCTCCTGCTTCCTCTGAGTCCCTGTCTCCTGCGCACTCCTCTGCGACGCCCTCTAGTCCTCTCCTGTCGACTGTCCCTAGCCCGCCTGCTCCTGCCATGGTGGCACCCACTACTCTGCCCGGTCCTGCACCTGTCTCACCCTTTGTCCGTGGTGGACGTCTTCATGCTCTTCCCACCCGCTCTTCCAGTGTCTCGGCACCCCACTCCGGACTGTCACAGTCTCACCTTGAGCAATCGCCAGCTGTGCCGACCGACATGGATGCCTTGGGCCTGGCCACAGGGGTTGTCCATCCTAGCTCTGTCCTTGGGTATACACTGCTCTTGACGGAGCATGAGCGTGCTCTTAAGGCAGTCATGCTTGGCAGTGTTGCAGAGTATCTTACGACCACTGCATCGTCGTCCCTGTCGCCTGATCCGACCACCGTCTGACAGGCACGAGCAGCGCCTGACTCACAGCAGTGAGAGACCGCCATGCGAGATGAGCTGAGAGCTGTAGACGATCATGCCGTATACGAGCTGGTTGATCTGCCCCCAGGTCGTAAGGCCATTGACGCCCGTTGGGTATTTAGGCGCAAGAACAAACCCAACGGCAAGCTTGGCAAGTACAAAGTGTGTCTCACTGCCAAGGGATTCTCCTTAGTCCTAGGGGTTGACTTTGACGAGATGTTTGCTCTCGTCAGACGCTACACCACTGCTCAAGCTCTCCTCAGTCTCATCGCACACCGTGACTTGGAACTTGAGCATATGGATGTCAACGCCTTCCTGCACGAACGGTTGGATGAGGAGATTTACATGGTCCAACCTCCATGTTTCACAGACGGGATTGACAGAGTCTGGAGACTGCGCAAGGCCCTTTACGACCTTAAGCAATCTCCTAGGTGTTGGAATCAGGAGATTACCTCCACCTTGGAAAAAGGAGGGTACCGACGGAGCACAGTGGACCCTACACTCTTTGTCACCGTTGCGTCGGCACCGTTCGCTGCCATCCTTGTGTATGTCCATGACCTTCTGAGCGTCTCCGAGCCAAGAGGCGGTTGCGTCTGTGAAGTCCTTGCTGTAGTCCGCATACAAAATGAAGGACTTGGGTCCGGCCCGTGTGTTTCAAGGCATGGAGATAGAGCGTGACCGCGCTCGTCACGTTCTCCACGTTCACCAGGCTACTTACGTTAAGAGCCTGGGGGAGCGCTTCTTCCCTCTTCTTTCGTCTGCGCCCACTGTGTCAATGCAGATGACGCCCGCCGGACAGCGCTTGCTGAAGACACTGGACGTGTCGAAGCTGGGGGAGCTAGTGCATGTGACTGACTACCTGCGAGTGATTCGATCCCTAATGTACCTGGCTACCACCGCGTGAGCAGACGTTGCCTTCGATGTGAACTTTCTCGCCCAGTTCTCACAGTCCCCTAGGTTACGCCACATGGAGGCAGCCTTGCGTGTCGTCAGGTATGAGCTCTCTACAGCTCAAGTTGGGCTATGTTACCGAGCACAGCCGTCTATGTTTGTGAGCTTCGTTGCTTGTTGCAGCAGTTGCGTGTCCCTATGCGTTGTATCACTCTGCGCTGCAACAATCAAAGCACAAAATTGATTGCTGAGCACGATGGCATGCATCATCGCACAAAGCATATCAATGTTCAACACCATTTTTTTCGTGAGCGTGTGATTGCAGGCGATATTCAGATCGTGTGGGTTGACACCAGACAGCAGCGAGCTGACTTCCTCACAAAGGCACTAAACAGTAACATCTTCAAGAAAGCAGTCCATGTTGTTGGTCTGTTGTGCGGTCGTGATGCTCCGGGCTGAGCTGTTGTGCCAATTGGAATGTGTGGACCTCGACCTGACGCGACGTCATGGGAGATGCATGGCGAGGTCCATGCTCTGTTGTGAGCATCTACAGCATCCCGCATGCAGGCCCATGCAATAACGAACATGAGCTCTGTGTGTGAGTGCAATGCAAGATGACAAGAATTTGGCTATGTCTGGAACGCTGAATATAAAAGAACAAGGAGAGAGTACAAATGAGCCCCTAGCGGGCTTAAGTAGGGGCGCCGGCAGCTAGCCGCACCGGGCCCCATCACCCCCGCTGAGCCCAAACGAGTCAGCGGGGAGAACACACTGTGTATACCACCATAACAATAACGGTGGACTCCTCGAGGCACCGGAACAGCTCTCCAAGTGCCCGGGTCTCGACCACCGAGAAAATAGGAGCAGTGCCAGAAAATCTCAGAATCAACGTCCAGACATCACACACGGCTTTCCGAACATCGGAAGCGCTAGTACAGCCACCGGGTCTCCTCGTCGCACCGGTATAGTCCACCGGGTGCGCGGGTCTCAACCCACCGAGAAAACTCTCCTAGCTCCCGACAAGCCCACAGGGCTACC
>SZWC01010695.1:1718-13553 GCA_023375785.1 Penium margaritaceum | reverse complement strand
GGGGGGGGAGGGGGCGGGGGGGGGGGGTCCGGCTTGTCCGGCCCTTCCTCCCGTGCACGCTCGCTCGCTCGCTGAGCGAGCGAGTGAGCGAGTGGGTGTGGGAGGAGGAGGGAGCGAGGGAGGGGGGTCCTGTCCGCCCCTCTGACCCGGCCCCTGCGTCGGTCGGCCGACCGGGCCGACGGGGCCGAGGGGGCGCACGGGGCCGACGGGCCCCCTCCGAAAGGCCCCTCGGAGGGGCTCGGCGAGGCCCTCCGATGGCCCCCTTGAGAAGGGGAGGAAGGGAGGGGGGGGTACGAACGGGGCCGACAGGCCCCCTCAGAGGGCCCCTCCCTCAGAGGAGGGCTATGAGGCCCTCCTTGCAGCAGCAGCAGCTACAGCGGCAGGTGCAGCTACTGTGGTTGCTGCTGGTACTGCTGCTTCTGCTACTGCTGTTGCTTCTGCTGCTGTTGCTACTCTGCGCGGCAGCTGCTGCTGCTACTGCTTACTGCTGCCGCCGCGGTTGTTACTGCTGCTTGCTGATGCTGACACTGTTGCTTGTTGCTGTCGCCGCTGCTGCTGCTGCTGCAGGCTGCTGCTGCTACCGTCACTGCTACACGCTGTTGCTCTTGCCGCCGCTACTGTAGTGGCTGCTGCTGCTGCTGCACGCTGCTGCTGCTACAACGGCTGATGCGCTGCTGCAGCTGCTTTCGCCACTACTGCTGCTGCTGCACGCTGTTGCTGCTGCTGTCATCGCTGCTGCACGCTGCTGCTACTGCCACCGCTCCTGTGGCTGCTACTACTCTTGCTTTTGCTGTTGCCGCCGCAGTCCTAGTGCTGCTATGCACGGCTCACTGCCCCTGTGGCATTCGCGTGCAGTCGCTTCGCGCTCCCTCACGCTGCTGCTGGCGTGGCGCCACGTGGCGCGTTCTCTTTGCGTTCCGCCCATTACTGTTGCTTCTGCTGCTCACACGCCCCCCTGTGCTCTGATACCAAATTGGAAATATTTTAGGGCATGCAGGCCCATGCAATAATGAACATGATCTCTGTGTGTGAGTGCGATGCAAGACGGCAAGAATTTGGCCAAGTCTGGAACGCTGATTATAAAAGAACAAAGAGAGAGTACAAATGAGCCCCTAGCGGGCTCATTTGTACTAAGTAGGGGCACCGGCAGCTAGCCGCACCGGGCCCCGTCACCCCTGCTGAGCCCAAACGAGTCAGCGGGGACTGCGTACACCACGATAACAACAACGGTGGTCTCCTCGAGGCACCGGAACAGCTCTCCGAGTGCCCGGGTCTCGACCAACGTGAAAATGGGAGCAGTGCCAGAAAATCTCAAAATCAACGACCAGACATCAACACGGATTTCTGAACATCGGAAGCGCTAGTACAGCCACCGGGTCTCCTCGTCGCACCGGTATAGTCCACCGGGTGCGTGGGTCTCAACCCACCGAGAAAACTCTCCTAGCTCCCGACAAGCCCACAGGACTACCAGAACACATCGATCGCGTCTCGCCGGCGCTGTCGTACATGCTGGAGAAGTCTCGGTTCATTCCGGAGGCCCGTCGTGTCGTCACACCCTCCTCTACCATATACCCCGAATGTGGGTATATCGGTAAACTAGCGGTGTCGGTCGTGATGGGGGGAAGCCATACAAACCAACAGTGCCATGAGTTTGAGTACAGTCATGTGTCACTGCTTGTGACATCATTTTTGTAACTGGGACAGTCTGTGTGCAGTTAGACAGAAATGCTAGGTAGCAGGTTTGGGTAGCAGCGTTGTTGATGCAGCGTGCAGACTTCCACGCTAGTTGCTTAATTCAGCTAACCCTCAGTCTGCTGCACTAGAGACTAAGTCTGGAAGCTCTGGGTTTGTTAATCAGAGGTGTGCGCGCTAGTGTTAGCGCTAGAAAGCACCTGGAAACAGAAAGTAACTGATTAGCAATCAACAATAAGCAACAATGGGAGACCCCTCCAAGTTCTATCTCCCCCCCACTAGTGTAGAAGTTGTTACTCAGCTAACCAGCCAATCAGAAAATAGCTCTAGACCTATTTTCTGGTAGGCAGGGTTTTCTCGGTGAGCCCTGCCAGACGCCCGACAGCCCAAAACCCGGGCGTCGTCCGTTTTGCCTGAAAACTGGACCATACCATAATATCAACGCTGCGAACGCAGTCGTGCGGTCAGAATCAGCTAGAAAAATAGTAGCAAAGAGTTATGGCTGCCCGAACCCGGGCAGTGCCTACGGTGGTCCATGATGCCGAACAAGGCCATGCAGCATGCAACAAGGACCCTAGGCAGAGCATGACGATGCAGACGCGATGGGACGCGCTGGACGCATGTAGACAGCAACTACGGTGGCAGTGACCACCGGTAGCACGACCGCCGAGCAGGCCTGCCGATGGAGCTGAGCACGTCGCCGGAGAGAGGAGGCTCCAGCGAACTGCGAGTAGACCTCAGCGTGCGTCGGCTCCACCGGATGACACTCCATCAGTGTCGAGTCTCGCCGTCATTCATCTGCATGCCGATGTACACAAGCCAGGAGGACACAACAGAGCACAATGAGAGATGCGCAAAAACCAGCACTCCCCCATGACTCACAGGCGTAGTGTACATGGGCGGGCAGAGAAACGGTCAACATCCAGACTCCCCCAAGGTACGCAGAGACGCAGGCAGAGACAAAGAGGGCAACTCATGGACGCACGCCGACTGAACTCAAAGCTTTCTTGAACGAGTCCCGCTTCAGTGCCTTGGTTAGGAAGTCAGCCAGCTGCCGTGCTGTCTCAACCCATACGATGCTGATGCTGCCGTCATGCAACAACAAACGCACATAGTGATACTCAACATTGATGTACTTTGTGCGTGTGTGATGCACACCGTCATTGTCGGCGATGGCCATGGCACTCTCATTGTCACAATGCAAGGTGATGGATGCGACAGACTGACGCAACTTGGACAACAGACGACACAACCACACACTCTCACACGCGCCTCAGCCAAGGGCCACGTACTCAGCCTCAGCAGTGCTACGTGCAATGCACCGCTGCTTGCCACTGCGCCAGGACACAGCTGTGCCGTCGATCAGAAAGATCCAGCTCGTGCGACTCTTACCGTCTGGACTGCCGGCCCAGTCACTATCGGTGTAGCCCACTGCGACGATGGACGGCTGACGGCGGAACATGAGACCTCGCCGAGGGGTCGAGACGACATAGCGCAGCACTCGGATCGCGGCCTCGAAGTGGAGGTGACGCGGCTCCTAAGAGAACTAGGCCAGGAGGTTGACGGCGAACGCGATGTCTGGACGCGTCGTTGTCGCCAGGAACATCAGTGACCCGATGACCCGCAGATACGTGGTCACATCAACTGGTTCCCCCACAACAGCTGGGTCAGGACTCTTCAGCTTCACCTGGCCATCGCGTGACATGGGTGAAGATGCGCTAGGCACAAGGGGCAGGTCCTCGGCGAAGCGAGTGGACAGGGTCTGCACATAGGCAGCCTGGTGGACGTGCAGGATGCCCTGGGAGCGATCATGCTCGAGCTCCATGCCCAGGAAGACTCGGGCAGACCCTAGATCCTTCATCTGGTAGGCGGCGTGCAGCAAGTCCTTGACACGCTGGATGGCGGCCGTGTCTGGTGACGCAATGAGGAGATCGTCAACGTAGACCAGAACTGCGGTGAAGGTCTGACCTGGCGGGCTAACGAACAGTGCGGGGTCAACGGTGCTGCGCTGGAGGCCGCCACGGAGAAGCGTGCTGCTGATCTCCTAGTTCCAGCACAGAGGCGACTGCTTCAGGCCATAGAGGGCCTTCCGCAGCCGCCAAACTCTCCCAGTGCCATCGTCAAAGCCTGGGGGCTGCACCATGTAGAGCTCCTCACCCTCTAGTGAGCCATGGAGGAACGCGTTGCTCACGTCCATCTGATGCAGCTCCCACCCGTACTGGGCAACCAGGCTGAAGAGCGCCCGGCTAGTGGAGAACCGACCGACAGGGGCAAAGATCTGGTCGTAATCGACCCCAGGGACCTGAGCAAACCCCTTTGCTGTGAGGCGGGCCTTGTACTTGTCCAAGGATCCGTCAGGTTTCCACTTACGCCAAAAGACCCACTTGGCACCAATGGCCTTCCGACCTGGAGGGAGGTCGACGAGGTCATACACGTGGTACTGCCGGATAGCAGCGAGCTCCTCGGCGCAGGCAGCATCCCAATGTGTGGCCTCAGGGGAGGCTCGAGCCTCACGTATGTTGGCTGGGTCCCATTGGCGCACTGTGGACCGGACTGAGAGGGCGTGTGCATCACGAGCCCCAGGTGGGATGCCGGCAAGTGCAGTCACATCATCATGCCGATGCTCGTGATGAAGCATGGCATAGCCCAGTGCAGAGCCCGGGTGAAGGTCTGCGATGATGGCGGAAGTGGTCAGGCCGAGAGCCTTCGTGCCAGTGTCCCCACTCACGACCGTGGGAGTAGAGGAGACACGTGGAGCCATAGGGGGTCGAGGCGCCACGGGACGCGGTCCGACGGTTTGCGCGCTCACTGTCGGCCGAGGTCGGAGGCTGTCGCCTGGGCCACGTGTGTAGCACGGTTGGGCAGGAGATGGGCCTGAGTCCGACGGGCCGACGGAGGCGGACGAGGCTACTTGCCCGGAGGAGCTAGCGGACGCGACTAGGGCTGTCGGCCCGGAGGAGCCAGCAGACGCGACAGGCGCTACTGGCCCGGAGAGGCCAGTCGGCCCGGAGGAGCTAGCAGACACGACAGGCGCTGCTGGCCCGGAGGGGTTAGCAGACGTGACAGGGGCTGCAGGGCCGGAGGGGCCAGCGGACGCGATAAGGGCTGCCGGCCCGGAGGGGCGAGCGGACGCGAATGGGGCTGCCGGCCCGGAGGGGCCAGCGGACGCGACTGGGGCAGCTGGTCCGGAGGGTCCAGCGGACGCGACAGGAGCTGCGGGCCCAGAGGGGCCAGCGGACGCGACTGGGGTTGTCGGCCCGGAGGGGCCATTGGAAGCGACTGGGGCTGCTGGCCCGGAGGGGCCAGCGGACGCGACTGGGGCTGCCGGCCCGGAGGGGCCAGCGGACGCGACTGGGGCAGCTGGTCCGGAGGGGCCAGCGGACGCGACAAAAGCTACGGGCCCAGAGGGGCCAGCGGACGCGACTGGGGCTGTCGGCCCGGAGGGGCCATTGGAAGTGACTAGGGCTACCGGCTCAGAGGGACGTAGTGATGTGTCAACCGGAAGTGACCGGACGGAGGATGGACTCACCACTCCCCCACGCGACGGGAGGGTCACGGACGAGCCGGAGCGGATGAGGTCGCGGGGAAACAGGTCCTCGAAGAAGAGGGCATCGCGGGACTCGACGATGTAGTTTCGGGATGGGTCCCAGAAGCGCCAGGCCTTAGACTGACGAGACACACCGAGGAAGGTGCAGGGGCGTCCACGGGGGGGGAGCTTGCCGCCCTGCTGTGGGACGGGCAGCCACACAATGTCCACGCAGTCCCAGACGCGAGCCGGGCGGAGGTCAGCGCGCCGACCGCACCAGTGCTGGTATGGCGTGGACTGGCGGGGAAGGGGACCGTGGGGAACACGGTTCCAGACCCACGTCATGTAGGCCATGACTTCAAAATAGAAGCCATCGGAGAGACCGGACTCGATCCGCATGGTGCGAACGGCGTCGGCCATGGTACGGTTCCACTGCTCGGAGACGTCATTCTGGGCAGGTGTGTAGGGCGCAGACGTCTCATGGTGGATCCCGCGGGAGGCGAGAAAGGTCGTGGCCTCACCCATGTACTCTCCACTGCGATCGGAGCGAAAGCGGCGAAGAGGGCGGCCACACTCGCGCTCCGCGAGGACAAGCCAGTCTTGAATGGCTCGGGCGACATCGCTCTTCTGCCGAAGGCAGAAGACCCAACGGTAGCAAGAATAGTCGTCCGTAAGGGTGAGGACATAGCGGCCATGCTCACCGACGGACTCGGTGGGGAGAGGACCCATGACGTCCGAGTGGACAAGGTCGAGAGGGGCGGACGCACAGGAGGAAGACAAGGGGTACGTGGACCGGTGTATCTTCCCCTGAGCGCAGTCAATGCACTCACTGGGGCACGGGAGAGGGAAAGTCTCCGGGTCAAGCCCCTTGGCCGGCTAGGTGCGGAGCATGCTCTCTACGGCGGCAGAGTGGACGTGGCAAAGGCGGCGGTGCAAGAGGCGGGTGTGCTGAGGAGAAAGCGTACTGGTGACAAACACATGGCTTGTGGCGGCCGACGGAGAGGAGACGGGAGGAGAAGAGGAGAGGCGAGGAACGTGCCACAGGTTGCCACGGGCGGTGGCGTGCAGTATGACAAGACCAGACAGACGCAACGACACAGTGCCGACACCACGCGAGTGCACAACGTCCATGCTTATGCGGTCAAGGGCAGTCACGGACAGGAGGCTGAGCTCGAGACCAGGGACGAAGAGGACATCTGTCAGAAAGACGTCACCGGTAGGACCACGGAAACGAACGACGCCAACACCACGGACAGGCAATACTTGTTCGGAACCCGTCTGGACACTGGAGACATCGCCTACACGATCGAGCATACTGGAGGCCTCACGAGAGGCCGTCATGTGATGCGTGGCCCCGAAGTCGATGATCCAGGTCTCAGCAGGATCTTGGACAGGGGTCGCCAAATCGCTCACGCTCACATGGCAGCAAGCAAGGGACGCGGACGCGGTGGAAGGAGGCGCGAAACGAGACTGCCAATCGTCAAGCCACGCAATGTCGTCAAGGAGTGGGGTGGAGGAGACCACGGGAGATGACGAGACAGACGAGGAAACGGGACACGACTGCAGCTCAGTCTCAGTCATGCAGGGCTGGGCAGGAGGGCAGGAGGTGACGCAACACGCACTTCCCTGGGGAGGAGGGCGAGGCAGGCCAAGCTGGAGCGCGATGAACTGCTCCAGCTGACGCTCACGAGAGGACGGCCCAGGAGTGTAGACGGAGTGCGGAGTGACGGCGCCGGAGCCCGGGTAGTGGGAGGACTGAGCCGGCGAAGGAAGCGGAGGCGCCGACGGCTGTGGGTAATACTGCTGCGGCGCGGGTGTCTGCGGGACAGGCGGAGCTGTCGGAGTGGCAGAGCTGCTGGACGAGGTCAGAGTGTCAGGGCCAGCAGCTGCAACGGCGGCAGAGGCGAGACGGCGCTCCCGCAGGCGACGCATGGTGGCGATGACGCGCGCCTCGTCCGTTGGGAGAGGGCACGTGTACCACCCGTGCCCGGGCTGGCCACAGTTGTGGCAGACCGAGCCACCACCGCTGGACCCGGTCGACGACTCCTGCTGCTGCTGTTGCGGTGGACCCTTGCCTTTCTTGTTCCGCCTTCTCTTCTTCTTCCCCGAAGACATTGAGGTAGCTGCGGCGGGGGAGGGGACGGCCACGGAGGCAACGGAAGGGGAGGCGACGGCAGGGGATGCAAGGGCCTCCGTGCGATGGAGCTGGGACTCTTGGCGATCTTCCTCAATGCGGAGGAAGAGCTCATATGCCCAGGGCATGAGGGTGCCCTGGGCCTCCATGGTGGAGAGGACGTCCTGGGGGTAGTGTACGAAGACGTCTACGTAAGCGCTGGTGGCGCCACGCTTGATGGTGAGGAGCGCGGACAGAGGGGGCGGAGCAGATTTGCCGAGTCGACGAAGGATGCCCTCCGCCCGCTGCCAGTAGACAGTGACCGTCTCGGTCTCCCCCATGTGCAGGGAGTTGAACTCCTGGAGCAGACGGCTGATCTCAGCGTTGTTGGACAGGCGATGGGGCCTGGTGAGGACGTGCCATGCGGCTGCAAGGTCTGGGATGTCGCCAGCGGTGAAGTCGCCGAGGAAGGGCTCTAGGGCAAGGCGGGAAGCTGGAAAGGCGACTAGGACAAGGGCACGGACGGTGCGACCAGCGTCATACAGCTGATCGGCCTGGGTGGAGTCGTAAGGGAGGGTGTAGTAGGCCCACAGGCCCTCCCCCTACGCCCAGATCCGGAAGCTGAGCTCCCAGTTCCGGAACTGCTCGTCGGCCTGAAGCGGCGGCGGCGGCGTCTCAAAGTCCTTCTGCCTGCGGCCGGCACCCAGAGTGAGGCCAAGGACAGAGGTCACTGTCTGCCGCTGGCGCTGAGTCTGCTGTTGTGCCAGGTAGTACATGGCAGGAGACACAGCAGGGCTGGCGTGCTCTGGAGGGATGAACGACAGCAGCACACTGGTGGCGGTCTGGGAGGCGACTAACTGTAACCCTGCAAGCTGCTGCGTCAAGGCGGCGAGCTGTTGCTGAAGAGCAACGAGGTGGTCAGGGTTGCCGCCAACGACACCAGTGGGCTGCTGCTGCTGTTGCTGCTGCTGCTCCTGCTGTTGCTGCTGCTTCGGTTGCTACTGCTGCGGCGGCGGCGGCGGCGGCTGCTGCTGCTGTAGTGGCGGTGACTGCTGCTGCTGCGGCGGCGGCGGCTGCTGCAGCTGCTGCTGCTGCTGCGGCGGCGGCGACTGCTGCTGCTACGGCGGCGGCGGCGGCGGCTGCTGCTGCTGCTGCTGCTACTGCTGCTGCAGTCGCTGCAAGAAAGGAGGGGTAGGGATCCCCCCAACAGAGGAGGACCCCTCCTCACCAGGACTACCAGCCATGATTTAGTGTCCCTTGTTTTTTTTTCCTTTTTGTTTGTACGCTGCTGATGTCAACAGTGACGTCAGCCGAGGATGGCTGACGTCAGCAGAGGCTACTGCATGTGTGCAGTGCTACTGTGTTGCCCCCTGTTTTGTTTTTTTTGTTGTTGATGACGTCAGTAGTGACGGCAGTAGTGACGTCAGCGGACGGCCGCTGATGTCAGCAGCGGTTGATGCAGCCGCCGTTGTGGGGCTGCAGCCGCGGTTGTTGGTGCTGCCGCCGCTGCTGCTGCGGCTGCTGCTGCTGTTGCCGCGGTGGCTGCTGCTGCTGCCGCTGTTATTGCTGCTGCGGCTGTTGCTGCAGCTGCTGCGGCCACTACTTCTGCTGTTGCTGCTACTGTGGTTGCGGTTGCGGCTGCTGCTGCTGTTGTAGCTACTGCTGCTACTTGCTGCGGCTGCAGCTGCGGCTGCTGCTGCGGCTGCTGCGGCCGCTGCTGCCGTTGCTGCTGCTGCTGCGGCTGCGGTTGCGGCTGCTGCTACTGCTGCGGCTGCTGCTGCTGCTGCGGCTGCGGCTGCTGTGGCTGCGGCTGCGGCTGCGACTGCTGCAACAGCTTCGGCTGCTGTTGCGGCTGTTGCGGCTGCTGCTGCGGCTGTTGCTGCTGCTGCCGCGCCTACAGCGAACAAGGGGGGTCCCTGCGCGGTTTTTTTTTGTGTTTCTCTTGCTCGTCGCTCCGAGCTCGCTGCTCGCTGCGAGCGACGAGCTGCGAGAAGCGAGCTCGCTGCTTGCTGCTCGCTGCTCGCTACGGGCAGCGAGCTCGCTGCTAGCAGCTTGCTGCTCGCAGCGAGCAGCGAGCTGCGGGCAGCTGCGGCTGCTGCTGCTGCGGCTGTTGCTGCAGCCGCTGCTGCTGCTGCTGCTGCTGCTGCGGCCGGCTGCTGCTGCTACGCGCTGCTGCTGCTGTCGGCTACTGCTCGCTCCCGCTGCTGCTGCTGCCGGCTGCTGCTGCTGCGGGCTGCTGCTGCTGCGAGCTGCTGATGCTGCCAGCTACTGCTGTGTGCTGCTGCTGCTGGCCGCTGCTGCCACTCCTCGTTGCTGCGGCAAGCTGCTGCTGCTGCTGCTGGCTGCTGCTGTCAGTCAGACCTGGAGGACGTCGCCGCGTGCGTCGTCGCCAGCAAGGGCCTGACGTGGCCGGCCGCTCACCTCCTCGCGTCAAGCGTGGGGTCAGTGCTGCCGGAAAAAATCCGGCAGCATTTCCCCTGGCCCAGTGGCCGTGGGAAAAATTCTGAGGTCGCCACCAGGCGGGTCAATGCTGCCGGAAAAAATCCGGCAGCATTTCCCCTGCACTGTCGCGTATGGAGGTCCGCCTCCGTTGTCTGGCACCTGTACGTCAGTCTTCTGCTGCTGCTGCTACGCTCTGGCTCTGATACCAGGACAGAAATGCTAGGCAGCAGGTTGGGGCAGCAGCGTTGTTGATGCAGCGTGCGGGCTTCCCCGCTAGTTGCTTAAGTCAGCTGCCCCCTCAGTCTGCTGCTCTAGAGACTAAGTCTGGAAGCTCTGGGTTTGCTACTCAGAAGTGCGCGGGCCAGTGTTAGCGCCAGAAAGCAGCTTGAAACTGAAAGTAACTGATTAGCAATCAATAATGAGCAATAATGGGAGACCCCTCTAAGTTCTAGCTCTCCCCCACTAGTGTAGAAGTTGTTACTCAGCTAACCAGTCAATCAGAAAATAGCTCTGGACCTATTTTCTGGCAGGCAGGGTTTTCTCGGTGAGCCCTGCCAGACGCCCGTTTTGCTTGAAAACTGGACCATACCATAATATCGACGCTGCGAACGCAGTCGTGCAGTCAGAATCGGCTAGAAAAATAGTAGCAAAGAGTTGTGGCTGCCCGAACCCGGGTAGTGCCTACGGTGGTCCATGATGCCGAACAGGGCCATGCAGCATGCAACAAGGACCCTAGGCAGAGCATGACGATGCAGACGCAATGGGACGCGCTGGACATATGCAGACAGCAACTGCGGTGGCAGTGACCGCCGGCAACACGACCGCCGAGGAGGCCTGCCGATGGAGCTGAGCACGTCGCCGGAGAGAGGAGGCTCCAGCGAACTGCGAGTAGACCTCAATGTGCGTCGGCTCCACCGGATGACACTCCATCAGCGTCGAGTCTCGCCGTCAGTCATCTGCACGCCGATGTACACAAGCCGGGAGGACACAACAGAGCACAATGAGAGATGCGCAAAAACCAACACAGTTTGGTTGTGGGTCATGGGGGAGTGTTGGTTTATGTGTCAGGACCACATAGTGACTTTTGCCCTCGTTGCACACTCACCACACCTGTGTAGGTGACTCACCAGAGAAGGGGCAACACTCAATGCTCGCACTTGTGTTGGCGCATGCTCTCGCCGAGATTGTTCCTTTCAAAAAATTAACGCGTCGCCGTGTTTCCACTTATCTGGATGCACACTCGCTATTTCTCACTCACATGCTTCGTATGAGTGCAACCGGGTTGTTACACAATTCAACTCCGTTAACTAATGTAAGACTTACTCGGATGGGAGAGACACTCATCAGCAGGTTCGGGTTCAAACTATAAGTTCACAATAGAGCGAAGCCAGCTCACTATTCGCTCGCTCGCTCCCAGCATGCATAACTGTGGAGTGCTGTATTTCCCACTCATTGTTCAATGTTGCATTTTTCTCTCAAAATGACAACTCATAGTTGCTTGGCTAATTCGTGGATGTGTGGTTGTGTGCTACATTGTTCCCTCGCATTTTCCCTTACCGACAACTTCACATCCCCTCAGAAAGGTTCATGTTATTTTATCGAGCTACTTTCCCTCCATTCACAGTTCAAGAGGCAGTCTTGGCCACATACACTTCACCAACCCACATGCACCACTGCCAATTCATTGCCTTCTCTCCTTCCATGTCGCAGGTCTTTGCAGGTTAAGCTGTGCAACGCAGTCATCGCCGCTCAAGACAGCATGCACCTCATCGCGCACACAACAACCGTCCAACCATGTGACAAGGGAATGGTTTTGCAACAACCCAATGTGGGTGATGGTCCAGCACACACGCCTTATTGCTCATCCACATGCAAGCTCAGCCGCGTCGCTGTTCTTGCTCTGTGCCTGCGTGCCGCGCCACGCCCCACACGTGGTCCGCACGTGCACCTCTCTTCTCGCCATGCCAGCCCGTGTTGCGCTTTCGCATGGCAAGGAGGTCCGTGCGTGGCCGCAGCAGTGTGAGGAGCATAGGGGTGTGTCAGGTGCCACATACTCCAGGAG
>SZWC01010694.1:84601-98068 GCA_023375785.1 Penium margaritaceum | reverse complement strand
TAGATATAGATATAGATATAGATATAGATATAGATATAGATATAGATATAGATATAGATATAGATATAGATATAGATATAGATATAGATATAGATATAGATATAGAGATATATATATATATAGATATGGAGATAGACATAGACATAGAAATAGTAATATACAGATATATGAATACAGAAATATAGAGATATGCATGTAAAATGGATATGCATATGTATATAGAAATACATTGAAATAGATATATAGTTGTAAAAATTATGCAGGAGTAGATTTTCTTTGTTTTTACAATGTATTATTTTGATTAGGTATTTATGATTTTTTTTCGAAATTTGGTTAAATCATGTATAATTTTAGTCAAATGTTTTCGTTTTCTTCATGTAGTCTTATGTGCAACTACTTTTGTGAATGCGTGTTCTCAAAGGCGATGAGTGATGGATTAATTATCTTTTGGTCCGTGAATATGTATGGTTATCCTTTTGAAAACACTAGAAACGAATTTTTCAAATGAAATCCTCTTTCATGAACCCATACGTCATGTTACATGTTCTTTGCAATGTATGCTGAAAGTACGGCTAGGAGTAGAATATTTTGTTACAGTTTAGTGAGGCTGATATATTTGGTATCCGACGTGGTCTTCTCGAGGCCAAGTCTCGTTTCAGGGGTTTTCTGTGCGGTTTCACCTATGCGACAAACCTGTTCGTCACCCATTTTTTGCATGTTCGCGCTCAACTATCCACGACGACCGGTGGGTGGGTGAACTTGGGGTTGGGATTAACTCGCATTCCCACTTACCTTTTGCCAGCCGTGGCCCTTGTTGTGCATCCCAGCCATTCCTCTTTCCCCTTGGACCAGTAGCTTGGGCCCCGATTGCCTTCCAGTCCATGATCAAGGCCGCGGCTGGATGGAACGCGGCATGAAGAACCTTTTTATCTAGCCACTTTCTGTACAAGACGACTCAGAATGTTTTCGTCGCTTTTGCACTTCGTGTGTCAGGGAGTAAAGTTTATGAGAAATATTGTCAGTCGTCTGAATGCAGATCTTGACATGTGACGCTGGATCGATCATGTGAAAGAGCGTTACAGTTTTCAGGTTCAATTGACATGTTCTCGAATCTTCTGTCGACGCGTGCGCCCGCAGGACTGTCGTGCAATCCATGCGTGCATCGGGTATTTTGTCGCCTCTCTTTTCGCTTGGGCTCAACAATTTGCTTGTGACCGCAAGGGCCGAAGTGGAAGTGAATAGAGACCATGAAGAAGAGTCTTTTTCATTTCCGAACGGCCTCCAGAATCCGCCCACGAACTTCGCGGCATGCATGCATCGCTTGTCCTACAATGTAGGAGTTGTCATTAGATATGATTTCTCTCTTGTACTGGAGCGGCATCACTAGGCGTCTCGCTGGGAAGGACGAAGGACGCGTAGAGAGTTCGTTTCATACCGTAAGCCCAAACGTGCAAGTGTGCGTGGTACCAAAACTGTCACGAGCACGACGGCTGGAAAGGATAAAGAAAAATGGCGAAGGTGGAAATAGAGGGAGGGGCACGAGGGCACGAGCTCCTTGTGTAAGCGAGCGTGTTCTCGCCGTTCAGTACGAGCTCGCTGGTCATGTGAAAGCTCGCTGCTGAGGTTCATGCCATTCTGGCAGGGTTTCAAGAACGAAACCGCAAACTTAGAAGTCAACAGATGTTGATATAAAAGAATCGTCGTAACGAACAACATTATATAATTGTGAACTTCACTAATAAGAACAGTTCGCAAATGTACATGCAGAAGTGACGACTTAGCGTTAAAACAATCGACCAAATATACTTCACGATCAAAGTTCCATTCTCAGACAGCACACAGTCTTTCAACTATACCAAATTAAGCCACGAAATGAAGGTACCATGCAAGATCTTCTATATAAATGCTATGTTTTTCTTTTTGCGGAGAAACACACCCTCATTTATTTTTGAAAGCTTGAGTAGTGATATCAATTTGGGATGTTACAAAAACAAAACCTCACCCGTTGTATGAAGAACACTCTCACATATGTTATCCTCATCTCAATGTGCAAAGATGAATGGTATCAATATTGTTTTTTAAGTTAAAGAAAACTAACCTCTCCACAAGGCACGAATAGAAACCAAATTTCGTATAAGCACAAGAAACTTCAACTTTGAATGGAAAAAAAAATAGAGTAAATTTCATTCAAGAACAAATAAAAAATATGAAATGTATGTTATTTTCTCACCCATGTAACATACCTAATGAACGCATAAGTTTTTAAAAGAACTAAGAACTATATCTTTAAAATGATAGAAAACTGGTATGCATACATAATGGTATTGTACAATACATTGCGTACTAGGCATAAGGCTGGAAATTTTGACACAAAATGTGTACTTAATGAAATATTTCAACCTCTTTATTTTTTAAAAAATGTGTTCTCAAATTCATGGTAAACAATATTGCGTCTCATCCAATACTTTCAAACTCTTCATTACCAAAGAGGCAAGTTTCAAATTTTGTGAAAGTATGTGAAAATCTATTTTTTGAATTATTTTTCAAAAGATTTACTAAAATTGAATTATATCCAAGCTCATCCCTTAATGTAGCTCATGAAAGGGAAAAAAACATAAGATCTTTATAAATTAGAAAAAACTACTCTGTAAGTATGTAAACAATGAGCCAAAACATAAGCTCTTCTTGATAAATGCTTGGGAATAAAATAAATAAAATAGAAAATAGCTTTCATCACACAAGGCTTGCTATGAAACATGTAACAACAATGAATAATGAAAAGAAGTTAAACATCGTGACAACTGTATAAGTCACAACAACATGCATCAACTAGTATCAGATTTTTTAGCTATGGCTTCTAAGAACGGAAATCTACAAGTCTTTGGGCTAAAAATGATTCATGTGTTAAACATATGCTGCACTGATGTACTCAGTGTCCAATTCTTAGCTATTACATTCAATTCTGATGTTTTGAAATATATGTAGTATTCTTATTAACTATTTTCTTCATTAATTCTACCTGAAGAGTAGCGTAAAATTGCAAAACACGATTCAAAAGATATAAAAGAATATATTCAAGACATAATCATTGAACTATTTTGAATAAAGAAGTAAAAAAAAATCAAATACTTTTTCCCAAAGTTTTATGCGATAATACCTCAATTTAATATAAAAATTAATGTATGTAGCAGAATACAAAGTTATGGATTCAAAGTCATAACAACGTTGAAACATATAGATATTAATTGAATTTGCAAAACCAACTCACGTGGATAAGCTTTTCATCATGGGATGGAAAAACACATGAAGTGAGAATGATTACGTCACAAACATAAAGACTAAAAAGTATTCATTCACGTTTTGGAGAAGCTTTGGCGAACAAGAATTGGGTATACAAATGAACATCTATTCATAGGTAAACAAAAGTTGCCCAATCGAAATCATTGTTTCAAAAAGTGAATGAATGGAACCATAATCATAACAAGAAGTAGAAACATATGCTATTTATCGAAGTTAAGTTGGGTTTCTTTCTCCTTGTTATTGAAGATATCATGTTTCTCCTAAGTTGTTATACAAAAGGAAATCCAAGAGAATACATTTTCATCTCAAGACAGAAAAACATATCTAGGTGATGGAATCAATCCTTCTAAAATCCATGTGATGTGGCATCCTCAATAAAAATAACTTGGAATATATCACATTGACATCAATACTAGGATCTTTGACCCATTATGTTACACTTCGGAGTAAGCCTTCACTCCCTTAATGAAGGCAGATGGGAGTTTACGAAAACAATCTAAGATGGATTTCCTTTGAAATGGAGTAAGTTTAAGGCATCTCAACATAGTATAATCACATTCATTAATGACAACATGAGATGATAAGAATTTGAGATGACATTGTCAACTTGAGGATTTAGGTCCCTTCAAGAAAACCAATAAAACATTGTTGAACAAGAATTTGAAAATACATCATACCTATATCTTTAAATACAAGTGATTTTCCTTACATAGGTGTATTCTGAACATGTTCCTTAGATTACAACACATATTCCATACTCATAGGAACGTTACCTCGTGGATGATCATTCATGTTTGTAAAAGGTTGATGCAGTATGGGGGGAATGAAATCAGATTAATCAATTAAGCCCAAAATTCGGGTTCAACCTTTGCATATGGCATGATCCATTCAAGGGATAAGATATAGGGGAAGAGAGGTTGTAACATTAGGAGTGTGAGTAAGACAGCGACAATGGGTGGAGATTGATGGCACCATGAAAATGCGTTAGAGAAGTTCTGTAATACAGATGCAGATTAAAAAACACACATGTATGGCTTTCGGATGAAAAAGTGGTCTTCATTTATAACCAAATATTTGCGTTCAAAAAAACCCGAGACTACCTAGATGGCATGATGGTTAACAAAAAGTCAAGAAGAATTGTCACCTTTTTTCAAGTGAAAAGTGGCCCTACTTGTCTGAGTTGTGAAGGAGGATGAAGAACTAATTAGATGATTTCAATATTACTAAATATCATGCTGTAAGTGATATTTTATCATAGTTACTAAAAAGGTGTTTTGAACATTATTCTTATGGCCTCCTTTGTGGGTACTGATCAATAAGTAGCATCTTGTGTTATGTGAAAAACAATCCAAAGCATTTTAAAGCTAAAAATTTTGAAATAGATGTGAAAGCATGCCTAATACAATGAATTGTGTTGAAAAACACATCTTAATGTTTAGTACTTCAATGTTTCGCATGGAAAGCATTGTTTTGGATGGTTACGACATGAAGCTTATTCACGTTTCTAAAGAAAGTTAACTATTTGCTTACATTTTACTACAAGGATCCATTTTACATGCTTTTGGAAATCAATTTTGGTGAGGTAACAATGATGGTTAGTGCCTGTTGCATGAATGAAACATTTGGGGGATGTGATACCACATTGAAATTGGGATAGGTGTTGTAAGTAGTAAACATAGTGGCATGATGAAGCATTGTTCAATTCTAAGTTTTTTTTTACTCTTCAAGTTCTCAAATACAACACTCCCCATGAAGTGTTGTATTTTGGCCAAGTGAATTTTATAAGTGGGGTGATGAAGATCCCTCGTGGTTTCTTGAACTTTGTTTTACACCTAATAGAAAGATATGGATGAGACATTTGTCTTTTTATGCTTTTTCAAAAACCTTTAGTCCTTTTACTAAGATGTTATGCCATTAAGTTGACCCAGTGCATTCCATATTGCAATACATGTTCTAAGTTTGAAAAGTATATGATTTATACCACATAATACCACAATGTAGTGGGGAGTCTATCGAATGAATGTCGTGTCATTTTCAGTTTTATGGTTCGATTCAAGCCCTTAAACGTGATTCATGTTTATGTTGTGTCTTGTTTTGATGGCATCCATACTAACCTTGTCTTCTTTGTTTGTGGTCATGTATGTAAGGTATGTTAGACTCTATGCAAAAGATAATCTGCTTACTACACCGGTCGGTAAACTAGCATGCAAGGGAAGTTATGAAAGACAATTCTATCTTTGGATTCAAATACAAAGTAACGATAAAAGCTGGGTTTTTGTTAAAACTAGAAGTAATTGCTTAACTTTCAAGAGTTTGGCATATAATGAAACACATCACCTTCTTTGAAAAAGTCTTACACCTTGTAAACATGATTTACGCTACATTGAATGACCTTCTGCCATTCATCATGATGTACCATTGGTAGGAGAACGCCATAAGTTGAGTTGGTTGCCAAGGGCATTCTCATTTGGAAGCCTTAGAATAAGAACCTTGTTTTACTTCATTCAATTACATATGTTTTGTGATAAGTAATCTAATGACTTTGAAGTTTGAGAAGAGTATAAAAGAAACGATCAAGGGGTAGAAGTAGAGCTATCCCATTAGTTTGTGAGAGACTTGTTGAAGGTATTGTAATTTACTCTTATGTAAGATAATTTGTGTGATATTCTTAATTTATAAGGAGATTAGTACATAAAGTAAAAATTGGCCAAGTTGGCTATGGAAGAGAAATCGTCGATGAGGGCAGAAGACATGAGGTGATACTTTGAAATCCTTCAACTAAAAAACACCATGGAGGTAAATTAAGAACGTTTGATAGAGTCATTAGGTGATTATGGAGCTAGTGCCATTTTCCAAAAGATGAAACACATCACGTTGGATTGATAATACCTAATGAGACAACTAAAGTATGAGGTAAAAATCAGAAATGACTGATTTGTCATGTGCTTTCGAATTATAAAATTTGTTGTAGATACTCATGAACTCCACTCAAATGTGTGGTGAGGTGGAGGTGGACATACTCCTCATCAAGGAGGAAAAAATGGCTTACCCAAAAGCAAATGATAGCAATTCACCTTGCCGATAACATAACTAGGACATGTCATATGGGTAGGATGGAAATTTTCAATAAAGTTAGGCTTTGGGAAAGTTTCCACTATTTGTTAGAGATTATAATGGCTTAAGGATTGCGCTCAAGTCTCACTTTACAGAGGTAAACTTCCTGAAATCGTGCCTAGTGTGTACAATAATAAGACCAAGGGATATTCAAAGCTGAGGATTTGCAGTCTTTCAGATGAATCAATGTTTCTTCATCTAAGTTAAGGTCAAGGACGCAAGGCCTTACATTAACAAGATATATGTTAGATTTAGCGGGGAATTTCACTTCCATTTATTCCATTTTGGTTTAGTGCTTCAGAAGGTGCACGCTTAGTTGAATAGAGTACATTCAGTATGGCTTTTCAGGGTACAAAAAGCCATGGTCTAAAACATGCAACTTCGATGCTAAAAGGGAAGGTGGGAGGGATGGGCATTTTTTAGACAAAATCCATTTTGAATCGGTTATGTTTGATAGGATTAGAAGCAACCTTGTGGTATTTGTCTCCCATCTTTATGGACTAACTGATGACCATAAAAATTGGTCACTCATTAGATTCATTTGACACTCAGCCACAGAAGAACAAATTAACATTTAAGTAGTAACAAAGTAATTTATAATGCTTGGATAATTGAGTATGAACCTATGTTTTTGTTACAACGGTGTGGTGGGTCAAAAGTTTTGGTTTTAGTTTCATGCAAGCAAGGGGCACGAAGGAGTGCACTCCGACTATGTTAAGAACACTTGTATTTTCATTGTTTTGCCCAAAATGACAGGTAAATAGCAAAATACAAGGAGGAATTATAAGTTTACATGAAAATGATTATCTTGGCTGGAAAATTCGACTTTGTGGAATATGATACTATCCATGTCATCAAAATTATGAAGAACTCGGGAAGTGGCTTCACCATTTGTGCTCTATTTGGTGACGTGCAAGATGCCATATGATGTAAGATGAATGGTCTTTTTGACGTAAGGTAACATTTGGGCAGTATTGTATCATGCATGGTCGAAAATCAAGTGTGTCTCTAAATTTTCAAATGGTTTTAGTTCCCATCGGAATCAGTATGACATCAAGTAAGTCATTTTATGTCATACCTTCTTAATGCCATCCATGTAGGACATCATAGAAACCCTATTCTAGCCTCTTTTCACACAAGACTCAACTTTGTATTGTTTCCCACACATCCATCTTGATAGTAAGGTCAAGATAACACTCACCACCATGGATGGTTAGTTATTCAATTCATACCTTTTGTTATACAAGACATCAGAAACAACACACATAGGCACAACATTTCCAAGTGGAAATGTTGTGCCTATTTCTTGTTCAAGTTTACATTGAATGTGTTGTCTTGTTATCCTTGAATTTTCTAGTGGAACGGAAACCCCTTCTTTTAACCTTCCTTCATCCTTAGCTCAATGAACTCATGTGAAAAGGTTCTTAGGCGACGTCATCTCCTAGTATAGTGTAGTAACAAGCCTCACAAGAACTTAGGCCAATGTTCACTTGTTTAATTTGTTTACAACTCATTGCTTTTGTCTATTCTTCAAGCTTGTTCTTTCCCATCACTATGGAAGAAAACTGCACAAGTCACCTCACCCTGTAGAAGGGTAGCTTGCCCAGCTCAACAAAAGATGGGAATATCAAGGGAGGTGATAATGATGAAATCTTGCTCTTTGTATGGAGAGAGAAATCTTTAGCAACCATGTTTTTGGGAGGTTAGTATGTCACCCATTGAATGTTTAAGGGTGAGTGTGAGGATGCGACATCCTTAGTCTTTGCTAGAGCCTAACTCTACGAGCATGACCTTGACGCGACAAAACCTTGTCGTGGAAAATTGCCTCGAGTATCTCATGATCACCAATGGAACGATTTGCATCTTATGATTGGCTCCTTCACCTTTTGATAACTTCTCCCTATAGGCCTAACAAAGGGGAAATGATTGGGATAGATGTCCTCCACAATGGGGGATGGCATGTGCTGGTATTCATGGTGGGCCCATGAGAGGAAGAACCATTCATGCTGAGTTAGGTAGCAAGGATATTGTTGCTAACATCCTTACAATTCTTTACCTAAACTTTTGATATCTTTAATTGGGGTTCTTGGAGGTGTAAAAGATTTTCATGAGTGGCCTTCTTTACACTTAACCAATTGGGAGGGGGCGTTGTATTCCTTAAGGATAGAACCAACATGAATCACATCAAGCTACATCACTGAGAAGAAGCAACAACTCATCCACGCCATGCATGTCATATCTAGCCATTTGGGTGAGGGGCACACATACTACCACAGATTAGGGCCTTACCAAAAGACTAAATGATGTTTGAGGACGACGAGAAACCAGAAAATACTCATTGAAGTGGACGTTTTTCAAGGGAGTGGGTGTCATCTACCCGAACTATACCCTTACAATAATTATGCACAATATTCAACGGGATGTGGGGGTGGAACATAAGAAATGGAAAAATAAATTGATTTGTTGAGTTCAACTGTTGATTGTGATATGTTTGGTCTATGTGATAAGCAAAAGGGGATTGGAAGACCCTTTCTTGGGAGTGCAGGCGAGAATGGGACATGAGGTGGTGGGGGATGGCAAAACGACGAGGTAATGGAGGAAAGTGACAATGATGATCAACTGGCGCCCGACTATGACTGTTGCATGCTGACATGCCTTGGCCTTCTCGTAAAAACTAGGCAATGAAGGCACTTTGTGAGACCACGAATATGGCACAAAAAGGAGAATTCCCATAGGAGTAAGGTGTGACATGGCTAGGTCAGCGGTTTTTAGAGGGAAAGATGTGATGAATTTTGGATTAATTCAGTTATGGTTGGAGTCGCTGTCATGCCTTTGATCTTAATTTCCAGTGACTGAACTTGTCACCTTTGACTCTTGACTTGTCTGAGGTGACTAGTGACAAAGCACGATGTCCTGCTTTGTTGGAAAATGAAGAAGTGTTCTCGGGTTGACACAGGTCGTCACTATCTCAGAGACAACGGTAAACGACAGTTTTTTTCAGAAGCTGGCGATGAACCGACTTCAGCGTTTCACGGCCGGTCCTGTTCGGCGAGTGCCGAAGGCGGAGACGAGCCGCTCATGTAGCAAGAGCACGCCGAATCTTCTCCCACGACCCGCCATACCACTGGCCTCGGAGACCGTGGATGAAGAGACGAGTAACAAACACCACCACTATCATACGAGACTTTTCGGCTTGTCCGCCACCAGCTCATTCTTCTACAATGCGATCCTCAAGAACGCAGCGATCGCCTCCTTATCGCACTGTTTTTGCAACGCCAGCCACGCATTCCCCGCGCTCCCTACAGGCTCATCGGCTCGCGCTGGTACCATCCCTGCTGCACTCCCGGAGACTTGTGGCGCCTAGATTATCCGCTACGACCCATGGCAGCGATTCTTGCGCACCAATCCACCCGGTCGCCAGGTGCCGCCGCCCCGTTGCCCTCCCGCGCGGCGGACCTGGCTGACGAGCTGCAGGTGCGCATTCTGGAGGGGCGACTCCAGCTGCTGCAGCGGCAGAGGGAGCTCTGCGCGGCGCGCTGCCAGTCCTTTACCGACCTGCTCGAGTCGCGGCTCCGCGGCGCAAACTTCTTTGACGACAGCAGCGACGGCGAAGACGAAGACCTGAACGACGACTGCGAAGGATGGACTGCTCACTCCGCCGGGTCGCCGCGCTGCGCTTCGCACCCGACAGGCAGGCGCGGCAGGGCGAGCAACGGCAGCAGCAGTAACACAAGGGGGAGAAGAAGGAGGAGGAGGAGAAGGTCTAGCGACAGCTACGGCGCAGGCAGCAGTAGCGCCATCAGTCCCGTTGTGGGAGGCGCCAGTGGCGGAGGCTCCCGTGCAAGCGCTGGCTGGGTGAGTGAGTGGGCGCCACCAGAGGGAGTGCAGCACGCGTGGGAGAATCGCTCGCCTTGGTACCCGCATAGCAGCGGCTCGTTGAAAAGCGGAAAGTCGCTGGCTACTGGACACGCGCGAGCACACGCACAGGGCCTCGCGCTCGGCACTCCTTCTGGGTTCCACCGCGCCAGCCCTTCTTCCGCCAGGGACCCTCTTCCAGTCTCCTTCCCTACCTTCCTCTCCCTGTCCCGCATCACGAATGCAACCGGGCCTGTCCTGGCCCGCAGCCGCGCCGGCGCCGCCCCCGGCCCGTCAGGAATCACGACGGCTCGCGCGGGCCTCACGGAGTGCTCTCCGACGGCCGTTGCAGACACTCTCTCCGCCCGCGCCGGCAGGCCGCCTGCACAGGCCCAGCCCTCTGCAGCAGAAGGAGAGCTGCCGCGCAGTGACACAGCTCTGAGCGTGTCGGGTATCTGCTGGGCTCGCCAGGAATGGGCGGACCATTATGACGAGCCGCCATTCTGCAGCTCGCCAGCACGCTCGCCGGACTCGCCACGGCAGCAGCTTGGGAGGACCATCCGGAGGCAGCACGCCAGCAGCCTTTACCATGGAAGTAGCAGCATCAACACCAAATCCTTGAAGCGTGCATTGGGCCGGAGGTGGGGGTCCCAGACTGAACTTGACTCCTCCTCCATCCGTGCCAGACACCTCTCGTCACATAGGTTACCCGGCGATGGAAGCAGCAGCACACGACAGCAGCGGACGCAACAGCAGCAGCAGCGGTGGGAGGGGAAGCGGCAGCAGCAGTAGCAGCAGCAGCAGCAGCGGCAAGGGAAGCGGCAGCAGCAGCAGCAGCAGCAGCAGTATGAGCAGACGCAGGAGCAACAACACCAGGAGAACGAGCAGGAGAGAAAGCAGCAGCAGCAGCATTGGCAGCCGCAGTAGGATGAAACACAGGAGCCAACCTACAACTGGGAGATAAAGTGGATCGAGTTGTGAACGACAAAACAGTGGCCGGCCGGCTAACAGCATTGGAGTAACAAGCAAAGAAGCGACAGTGTCCAGTGGCCTTTTGCTGTTGTCCAGTGGAAGCATGGCCTACATTGGGTGCTGACTGTTAGCTTCTACTGCGTATGAGGGACTACAAACTCGGCGTTGGGGAGGGGAACTAAGCCCCCCTGAGGCTTCAAGCTCAAGAAGCATCAGATTCTTTGCAAACTGCCTTGTACATAAGGGCACTCAACTTAGAGGTCTAGATTCCATTTCCCTTCTGTCCCCCCCTGCAGCAGGGACATGCTCTTGTAAAGAACAGGATTGGTGTCACAGCATCCCCGTGATGGCCTTTTTAACTTGCAACCTGAAATTTGTTTAGATCCAGACGGGTTCCACGCTTGCCTCCATACATGTTGGGCATGACGATGGCCTCTCTCCTAGTGGGCATGCAACATGGCCATCATGCAATTCACCCACGTCAAGTGACCCTGCACCAATGCCCATCACACACTCTGACAACAGATTAGAGGATTCAATTTTGCACATTCTCTCGTCCATCATGCCCTTAGCTCAATGATGTATTCCAAGGAGCAATCGGCGGATCCGGTAAGTTGTCCACAAACTAGACATTGAATGTGACACAGTCGCCAAACATGTGTGTACTAAGTTTCTGTACAAGCAGACTTTGTCAGGAGGTCCATAATGTAATGGTGTGGCGTGACTCAGAGCCAACCAACAACCATTCCTTTCTCGATCTCTTCACTTCAGAATGTCTGAGGGGAGCATGGGTGTCATGTGGAGATAAAAAGGTGTACAATTCCCCTACAATGCTTGCATGCAAGTAAGGAAAACAATATTGCATTTCCATTGGATGCATAGTACAAATGTTTCCCAATCTCTATGACTATGTTACTCAACTGGACTACCAGTTGTTGGTGGCAAGATACCACATGGAATAGTAGGTAGTTGACATTGGGATGTGGGGTTCATGCATCGTCTCTTCAAAGAAACTCGATGGAGGGCCACTGCTTGCCACCTCTCTAAGGGAATGGATCAGCCCCCTTACCAATGTTTTGTGGGTGAGTACGTTGCAAAGAACACAACGTGACAGACAGTGCAAGGAAAGGTGGAGAGACAGCAAAGAAACACTTGTAAACACAGAAGCTAGTTAACTGAATGGAAGAGAGAGCAGCATACGTACTCAACCTCTTTCAGCTAGCATGCGTGCATTGGCACACACACTTGCTAGACTAGTGAAAATCGCCAGCACTTGAACTTCACCGACCAGCTCCAAAACAGAAACCGACATGATCTCGACAATTGTACGAGCCGCTCAGTTGACCGAATGACAATACAAAAGAAGCAGCAGACGCACAATGAAGAGTTCTACACAGTTAAGCAAAGAAACATTATTTTTTTTTTCCATAAAGAAAGTGGCTTGGAAGCTGGCCATTGAGAAAAGTTCTTTGAGCAAATGAGAGAGTGCAAGGTGAAGGTAAAACCGTCAATGTGAAAAGGGCTACAGCAAAGGTAAAGGCCGCGGTCGTGGCGATAAGCCTGTGGATGCAGCCTCTGCTCCTAGAGCAGTGACCTATTGGAATCGCGGCGCTTTTGGGTACTCGGCATCCAAATGCACAGCTCCTTGTGATGACATCCACCTTGCTTCTGCCATGCAATTCCATTGAGGTTATATGGGCATCAACATGACCAGTACTGTCACCACTACCACCACTGTGGTACCAACTACAAATCCACCATCCTCTACTGTTGTCCTCAACACCACCATGGCACCCTTGCAACAGCCGACTCCTCAGTCATCCTTCTGGGCTGGGTGCCTTCTGCCTCTGGCCCCACCTACTATGGGTCGTTGTCCATCCACTACATGGGCTCTCCCTGGCCCCTTAATGATGGCTACTTCTCTGACCCTCGTCCATCCGGCAGCCGCCCTGACCGTCGTGAGGAGGAACGTGCAATGGAGCATCGCCTCACTGAATTTCTCTAGCTTCATTCTCAGGAAGGTGAGGGTGTGATTGGCATATCCCCTTCTCTCATTTGTGAGTCGGATGGAGCCCTTCGTGGCGCATCATCCGGGCACATGGCTGAGATGCCAACAATGCATTATCCATCATGTGTGCACCGGGAGCTCCACTTTAGTTCCGTCACCTGCAATGATCATATGTGTGTGTGTGTGTGTGTGTGTGTGTGTGTGTGTGTGTGTGTGTG
>SZWC01010694.1:56424-69191 GCA_023375785.1 Penium margaritaceum | reverse complement strand
ATAGGGCAGAAATGAACTGCAAGGGTCTGACTAGCATGACGCATCAACAAGTGTAGCTGCAAGCAAATTTGTTGAGAGGGAGAGCAACTGAGCCTTAGGCAGCCTATGTAGTGTCTCAGACCTAGTGGGTGCACACACACACACACACACACACACACACACACACACACACACACACACACACACACACACACACACACACACACACACACACACACACACACACACACAAACGGCGCGCACAGGCGCACAATTTTTAGTGGGCCAAAACAATGACAAAAACACGGTTTTGGACATAACTCCCTGCAGACACATCAGAACGACGAGCCCTCTGATCCAGAACAGCCACGTCAACAAAAGCTATGTCCTGATTGGCTCTACGCCCATGTGCTGTCCTACAGCAAGAATCTAGCTAAGAGAGATGTCTTCGGGCCGTTCATCCGGCCGCCGGTCTTCTGCCATAATAGCCATGTCACGGATCTGCATGTGAATGGACATGAGCCGAGGGATCACCGTAAGCCGTGTACAACACACACAGCAACACTCCCCCATGACCAAAGGGTGATACATGTCCATGCACATTTAGACAATGCCGTTGTACAAGGTAGGATACTTACTAACGCTGCAGGCAACAAGCACAACACATGGCAGGTGGCACATGAGGAGTCAATTTGCAATAGGAATGAGGCAGAGTCCCAAGGAATGAGTGGCCACATGAAACTTCAAATGACCCTGAGCCTTGGTTAAAGAGTTAGCGCGCTGCCTGCCAATGCCCACATGGATGAATCAGATCTCAACACGGTCAACCAGGTCACGCACGAAGTGATGCTCGACGTTGATGTGCTTCGTGCGTGCATGAAACACACCTGAGATCTTGGTGATTGCCTTTGCGCTCATGTTGTTACACTAAAGCACCACGGGGGGAATGGATTGACAAAATTCACACATCAGACGTATAAGTCAAACGCACTCAGCTGCCCCGGCACCCAGAGCAACATACTCTACCTCCGTAGTGCTTTGTGCAATGCAGCCCTACTTCAAACCATGCCAGGACACTGTAGTGCTCCCAATGAGGAAGATGTAGCCGGCACGACTCTTGCCATCTGACTCCATGCCTAGTTACTATCTGTGTACTCGTCGAGCACGACGGACACCTGCTCGCGGAAACACAAACCAAAGCTTGCGCTGGATAGCATGTAACACACACACTAGATGACTGCCTCTAGTGTTTGCTGGCATGTAGCCTGCAAGAATTGGGCGAACAAGCTGTCACTAGAGGTAATGTTGGGCCCTGTCATGGTGGCCATGTACATGAGCAAGCCGATGACTCGCAAGTACAGGGTCACGTTGACAGGCTCTCCCTGGTCGGCTGGGTCATCCACCTTCAGGGCGGCTTGCCCCTTAGGTGTCATGGGTGTGGAGACAGTGTGAATAGTAGTGAAGAGATCCGTGAAGCGCTCCCCCACAGCCTCTGCGTAGCGTGCCTAATGGACGCGGAGCGTGCAGTAGACACCGTCGTGCATAATCTCCATCTCCAGAAAGACAAAGGCATCACTGAGGTCTTTCATCTCGTAGGCCAAGGAGAGAACGACCTTAGCAGTGTTCACCTCTTCAAGGTCGGGTGAGGCAATAAGAAGATCGTCCACGTAGACAAGGATGGCAGCGAGCGGCGCTTGGGACTATGAGAGGAACAGGGATGGGTCAGCGTCACTCTAAACGTACCCGGTACATCTCAATGTGCTGGCAATCTCCTGGTTCCAATAGTAAGGCGACTACTTCAAGACGTACAAGGCCCTTCGTAGCCAGTACATGCGACCGGTGCCATCCTCAAAGCCGGGTGGGTCGCCCATGTAGATCTCCTCCTCAAGGTCCCCATTCAGAGACACATTGTTGACATCCATCTTATGGAGCTCCCAGTCGTGTTGAGCCACCTGGCTCAACAGCATCAGCGTTGTCGTCATCTGGCCTGCGGGGACAAAGGTGTCAATGTAGTCCACACCCGGGACCTAAGTGAAGCCTTTTGCCTTCAGGCCAGCTTTGTAGCGCTCCACCATGTTATCTGATTTGAGCTTCTCATGAAGAGTCCACTTGGCCTTTATGGCCTTCCTGTTCTTTGACAAGTCCACCAACTTGAAGACTTCGTGCTCACGGATGACATTGAGCTCAGCCTAGCAGGGAGCTTGTCAGTGCTCAGCATCAGGGGCTGACAAGGCCTGAGGTAGAGTGGTGGGATCGAGAGACAAAGGTAGCACACTCTTCGTGACCAGGGAATATGCCCCAGAGGGAGGGTCGATCGTGACCCTGGACTCAGCAGCATCACGGGTGAGATAGCGCTCGTGGGCAAGTAGTGCCATGCCAGTGGAACAGCTAGGGTGAACCTCTGTGAGGCCGCGAGCACTCAGGCCGATGGCCTTCGTGCCAAAGTCACTGTTGACAACGCTATGCATGGGACGAGGTCAGAGCCGCCTGCTTGCGTCACCACTGGCAGCGATCGAGGCAGCGCGAGGGGCCAAGCACCTCCCCTGAAGGCTGTTGTCAACAGTCGGAGCAGAGCGAAGGCATCTGCTGGATGCCCGCATGTAGGGGTCAGACAGGACAGGAGCAGGGTCCACCGCCAACTCAGATGCAGGTGTGGGCTGCATGGCAGGTTCATCAGCAGAGGACGGTGCGCCCTCAGCGGCTGGGGACTGCTCCGTGCCGGACGTGGACGCTTCAGCGGCCAGAGATAGGGACGGGTTAGAGCCAGACGTAGACGCGGATTCAGGATTGGACAGGGCCTTAGACGCGGACGCAGAATCGGACGCAGACTCCTATGCAGAATCGGATGCAGGTTCGGATGCAGACTCGGACGCGGACTTGGACGCAGCGGCAGATGGGTCGGGGCTGGAGGCGTCAAAACAACCACACTGGCCGAAGGCACTGAGCCAACCGCGGCAGGCACCTCCTCCTCACGACGAGCCCCGACACACACAAGGGCATGAGCAACGCGGAGAGCGTGGATGTGAGCAAGGTCGCGAAAGGCGAGATGCTAGAAAAAGAGAGCGTCACGTGATTCCATGATGCGAGGCCACTCGGGGTCCCAGAACTGGCAGGCCTTCAATGCCATGCTTTAAAATGTGCAGATGTGGCCGCACGGCGAGAGTTTGCTCCCTTGTTGTTCCGGTGTAAACCAAACATAGGCAAGGGAGCCCCAGACAAGAGCCAAACGCAGATCGGCACAATGGCCATACCACAACTGATAAGTTGTGCAGTGGCCTGGGAGGGGGCCGTGCAAAATGCGGTTCGAGACCTAGGTCATGTCACCATGCCCTTTAAGGCAAAGGCCTCAAGCATGGTGCTGTCAACGCGCATGGCACGGACCGCATCCTCCATGGTGCAGTTCCAGCGCTGCGAGACACCGTTCTGCTAAGGGGGTGGTGGCATGGGAGAGGTTGTGGAAACGCCCAGCTCGGTGAAGTAGCGCGCCATGTGGCAGAGGAACTTGCCGCCGTGGTCAGAGAAAAAGGTCTAAAGCGCGTGGCGGGCCTGGCGTTTGGCCATGACCAGCCAGACGCGGACCGTAATGGCAGCGTCACTCTTTTGACGCAGACTTTAAGCCCAGCGCATGCACATGAAGTCATCAGTTAATGTCAAGACATCATGACAACGATCCTCCTGAAACTCGACAAGGAGCAGACCCATGAAGTCAGAGTGGACGAGCTCCACAGGTCAACGAGCCCTGGAGACTAACTCAGGGCAGGTGGACCGGTGCATTTTGCCTTCAGCACAGGACAGGCAATTGGTCGTGGGCGGCACCTTGAAGGACGCCGCATCAAGACCAAGAGCACGTTGAGTGCAGAGCAGCTTCTTGACAGCCCCTAGGTGCACATGACAGAGGCTTCAGTGTAGGAGGCGGTGGTTCTTAGGGGACATAACACGAGCGACGAAGAAACACGTAGTGTGAGAGGGAGGAAGGGGGGAGCAATGATAGGCGAGCCAGAGATGTGGTAGAGATCATCAACGACCGTCCCAGTGAGGACGGTCTCTCAGATGTCGCGCACAAAGATGCAAACATTGGTAGCTGTGTGCATGATACCTAGGCCCATCTTGGTGCAAGCACAAACAGACAGCAGGCAGAGGTCAAGATCAGAGACAAAGAGGATATCGGAAATGTACACGGGACCAGCTAGCCCGGTGAGCTGAATAACCCCAACACCCTGGGCAGGGACCTCATAGCCAGCAGTAGTGCAGACACAGCGAATGGCACCAACGGGATATAGGACGACGATGGTGTCATGATGACACATCATGAGATGGGTGGCACCAGAGTCAACAACCCAGGTGGCATCCATGATGCGCATACAAGGGGCAACATGGCACTTGGCGACGAAACAGGGCACGGCAGTAGGCCGCACGGCGGGCGACATGGCAAGGCAAGCTACGGAGCGCACGTGGGACGCATGCAACCAGGAAACATCATCAAGACCGTCACGTGCACATGACTGTACAAGGGCACCGCAATAGGCATCATCACGTAACAGGACAGATAGTCCACAGGTTGTAGGACCCCTCGGCTCAATCAATCCACTTGCACCTCCCTGAGATGGACACATGGTAGGAAACTGGTGCAGCTCGGTGATCATCCTATCCCGATCGATGAGCGCCTGGTCGCGAGGGTCAGCTGGGTTGGTCACTGTGACAGCGGGATGCTCTGGGATGGTTGCGGTCATCACGACCGTGCAAGCGGTCGTGCCAGACGTCAGGCACAAGCGTGCCTTGTGCCCGCGCTGCACCCCACGCGTGACCTTTGCCTAGTCCAGTGGGCGGCCCGTCAAGCGAGTGTAGTAGGGGTAGCGTTGATCACTGCCGCACTTGGAGCACACGAATTGATGGCCCCCAGTGCTCCCGGAGCCGTTGCTGCCACCGCTGCTGCTGCGGCTGACGCTACTTGTGCTGGTGCCGCCGCTGGTCCCACTGCTCCAATTGACACCGGCAGAGGATATGTTGCCCTTCCTCCATTGAGCTGGTGCTGTTGTTCTGTAGGCGGTGGGGAGGAGGACGCGGTGGCAATTGCAACTAAAGCGGTGCTAGGTCGGGCGGGGTTCGTTGCGTCCATGCCAGCAACGTCCAAGAATTGGAGAGTGGCCCAGTGTAGTAGTGTTCCGTCGCTCCCCATGTCGCGTAGCAGAGACTGGTTGAAGCCGCTGAAGACGCCCGTGTAGTCATGACGGATGCTATAGAGGATGGTCTGGAGAGCTACGTACTGCTCACGGGCATCGACTCCCAGCTCCTCATGCAGCCGGATTGCCCGGTGCCAGTAGTCGGGTGCGGACTCCTGAGGAGATTAGCAGAGGGAGTTGAAGCCTGCGAGGCAACGGGATGTAAGGGCCAAGGTGGCACCCTCAAAGAGGGTGACGGCCAGTGTCCACGCCACGCAAGGATCAGCTCCCGAGCCGATTGGCGGGTCGCCAAGGAAGTGGCTGAAGTCCTTGATGTAGACCGGAGCGGCCTTCATGAGGCCGAAGGTGGCGTGAACCGCCATCTACGTTTGGGCGGGGTCACATGCCTGGTAGAGGGTATAGTAGTATGTGAGGACCCCCTCGCTCATGGCCCACATGCAGAAGCGCGACTCCTAGGCTTTGTAGTCATTTCCAGTCCGGAAGACGGGTGGGTCTGACTCAAACCACTTGGGTTGCATGACCGTCCGCATGGCGACAGCTGTTGAGCCACTGCCAGGCAAGGTGTAGATGAGGCAACCCCCTTGCCGAGACAAGCCCGCGGCTCCAGCTCCTCAAAGCTCAGAGGGTGGCAAGCGAAACCTAGGCCGAGGTTGGCGCTGGAGCCCGTGCCCTACAGGGCGGCATTTGCCTCACGTGCTCTACGCCATGCCTCCAGGCGTGGGAGGCATACACGCAGCAACTCCTTGTCCACATCTCCAGAGTCGGAGAGGGTCTCAGCTACCTTCTCAGCATGGCCTCCATGGGCAAGGTGATCCTCGCATGGGTCTGCTAATTGAATCTGATGTTGAGACAGTAAGTCCCTGACCACGTCTTGCAGCTTAGCGACCTGCCTCGTTTATGTCTGGCGGCTCTCCTCCTACAGGGTGGTGCTAGTGCGGGCACCTGGCGCTCCAAGGTAATCAGATTGGGCGACCGCTGCTATTGCTGCTGCTTCAGCAGCTGCTGCTGCCGCCGCTGCTACTACTGCTATTGCCGCTGCTGCTGCAGTTGCTACGGCTGCTGTTGCCGCTGTGGTGACGTTGGCGGCAACCGGCACTGGCTGCTGACAGAGTTGCCCTTGGCAGCAGTAGCAGTAGAGGGTGCTTGCAGTGGTGATGGTGGATGATGGACCATCCGATGCCTAGCCGATGCATACCCACTGTACGTATTCCTATACCAAACACATTGCAAAAAGCACGCTCCACTGTAGATGAATCACTATGGGAGCAGGATATGCACAAGGAATTTGCTGCAATCTAGGCGCATGGGGCTTATGAGAAGGTAAAGCTCCTGATTGGTCATAAAGCCATATCAGCTTGTTGGTTGTTTTGAAGGAAGCAGAGGCCTAATGGCCCAATGGAATGGTGAAAATCCCATCTCACAACTGTGGGATTCTCCCAAGTGCCTGGTGTGGAATTTGATGCCACCTTTGTCCTTGTTGGTAAGTACACTACTACAAAGGCCTTGAGTCAAGTTGTCCAACATGATTGGGAGCTCCAACAGATGGACATGAACAATGTCTTCTTGCACCGTAATCTCAAAGAGAAGATTTATCTCGTCCAGCCTCCAAGATGTGAGGACAACACAATCAGAGTCTGGCACCTCCAAAATGCCTTATATGCTCTGAAGCAATCCCTGCACTGTTGGTACCTCAAGATCTCTACTATCTTGGAGCTGGGTGGGAATCATCGCAGTAAAGTAGACCCAGCTTTGTTCGTGAGTGCCTCCTCTGTACCCTTTGTCACTGTCCTAGTCCATGTGGATGACCTCTTGATTGTGTCCCACGAGCTACAGGCTTTCCAGGCTATGAAGGATCTCCTCCATTCTGTGTACAGAATGAATGATCTTGGTCCAACTCATGTATTCCTGGGAATGGAGATTGAGGGCGATCGCCAACGTTGCACACTACATGTGTATGAGGCTGGCTATGTCAGGATGCTGGGGGAGCACTTTGCTAATCTATTGGCCACAATTCCCTCAGCATCTACAGCTAGGACAGCCAGTGGGCAGAGGCTTGTCACGTTGACAGACACAGATCGTCTTGGGGACCCTGTCGATGTCGGGATGTACCTCCGATTCATTGGCTCCATGATGTACCTTGGGACCACAAGGCGCGCAGATGTTGGCTTTGTTGTGAACTTCTAGTTGCAATTCTAATAGCCTTAGCGTCAACTCCATTTGGAGGCTGCTCTGTGCATAATGTGGTATTTCATGTCTACCCCATGCTCTGGGCTTGTGCTTTTGCATGTGGCAGTTTGTTGTTTTTGAATGATGCACTGACAGCGATTGGGCCAAGGATTGTGATGCGCGCAGCCGGTCCGGCTACATTTTCCTTGCGTGATGTACAACTGTCTCATGAACAAGTGGCAATTACGGTTGCATAGCGTGGAGCTTGAGCGAGGCTAAGTGTGTCGCATTTGGGGTTGGGGTTTGTGAGAGATTTTTCTTGTGCCATGTTATTCAGCAGCTACACCAGCCTATCCGATGCATCACCATCCACTCCAACAATTAGAGCAGGCACCGCATAGCAGAGCATGATGGCATGTGTCACACACATCAACATTGAGCATCACTTTGTATGCAAGCACATTGCATTGGCAGTGTCTCTGTCGTGGGTGTCGACACGTGGCTACAGCGTGTAGAATTCCTCACCAAAGCATTGTGTAAAGGCAAGTTCAAGTGTGCGGTGTGCAATGTTGGGCTTCTTGTACATGCTCCTGATCCTACCTGATTTGTACCCTGCTCTTGCTCCTTCCTCTATCGTTTAGCAGTTCTTGTGTGGCCATTTCTTGTACCCCATACTGTGCGCTGATGTTGCTGTCGTTCTTTCACCCTTGCTTGCTTGTTGTGACTGGTGTCTGTGGGTCATGGGGGAGTGCTGGTGTTTGAGTCACGATGAGCTCTGGACATGTTGTCACGGCTCGCTCGTATGCGAGGAGACTCGGCGGCACCAATGGGCGTGCTCTCATGTCCTTTCTAGAGTTTTCTTAGTGACCACCTCCCACTGTCCATTTTCTCAGTGGCACTATCCTTGCTCCTTAATGATCCGATTGCATAGAGTTTCTATTTCTACACCTGACACTTCTTTTGGTTTTTCATTTGGACAACCGAGGGGTTTGTACGTTTGTCGGGTTCTTTTCTGTTGTTGTTGTGGACCTTGCAATCGGGACAGGCTATATTCTTAGGGCGAAAGTCACGTATACCTAGTTTTCAGAACTATGTGCCAAAATCGCGTATTATATAACGCAGGTATCAATGGATCGCAAGAAATAATGCAGGTATCAATGCAACAAGCCTCCTAAGCGCTAAAATCTATTACCCATCCGGAAATCGAGAGAAAACAGTAGCTTTGTAGCCATAGCACTATTCGCTCACACTTGAATAGTGATGGACCAGAACCTCCCTTTGGAACAGCCGATTCATCGCCAAATCAGGGGCAGAGGCTCAAATGCTGTACCTTGGACTGTCATTGCTCTGCATAAACAAGTTTGTTTTGGGCCAAGGTTGACACAAAATAATGCAATTTTGTGTTGCTTTTACATGAATCTTATGTGAGCATCGAGACAATGTACACGTGTCAGAGGATATGTTTCCAACGAATGGACAACCGCCGTTCATGACAACCGTGCAGGTCGTCATCAGCGATGACAGGACTGTATGCCATCCGGTACCTCAGTGGTGTTTTTGGCATTCTTCAAGTGAAGGCGTCGAAGAGGTTGGAAAGCCTGATTGAGGTGAGAAACAATGTGATCAGACCAGTTCAAATGCAAAGCATACTACATTCTTAACTTCTCTGTCACTCGGCAGATTTCAAACCCAAGTCATGGCGTCCTTGCACCATATGATGTTGAAAGGTCGTCCATTGCCACTGCTGGAGAAATGGGCATGTGTTCCGGATGATTCCTGCACCATGGACTTGTATGATGCATGGGTCGAGTGGGCAAACATCAAACTCATGTGGGCCTGGAAGGCTCCTTTCAGCAATGCACCGAAAGAAGTGTCAGGTGTAGAAATAGAAAGCTTCCACTCATGTGGAAGCTTATGTCCGAATGATAAGAAGGAAAAGTAATCGTGGAAAGAATAGTCGAAACATTGACAAATAAACAAAAATACATGTCCGATGTGGATAGCATAATCGACCAATTTCATCACACATCATGTGTCGTCTATCCATATCCCAAAAGGGAGCTGTTCATGGGCTAGAAAGTTCACAGGCTACCACACAAGAGTGGGTCCGGATGACCCATTACTGCCAATGAGATGGGCACCATACCGGGCGGCGATGGGGCGGTCTAACACCCAGCACACGTTGTATGGGTCAGCAGGAGCTGGGCCCCATCCCCTGGAAGGCTCCTTTCAACGTTGCACCGTTCCATAAGCAACATCAAATTATGGCTGTCTATCTTGTTTTTCATTTCCCTTTTGATGTCCCTAACCTGAAGCGGAAACATGTATTGCCCGAAGGTCGTCCTATGCCGCTGCTCTAATTCTAGGGAGGAGATCCAAATACTCCTCGAGTGGATGCATGGGGAGTCATCATCTCATCCCGCCCCCTAATGGACTAATATGATGCCTGGGTGGAGTGGAACAAGATCAAGCGCACGTGGGACTAAAAAACTTGGGCCCACCTCCCACCGACCCATTCAACATGTGCCACATTCATGGGTGTGAAGCTGCCCGATTGTTGTCCCATATGGTGCCCTCCTTACTGGCAGCCTTGGGTCCATCTAGACACCCACTGGTGTGCCAGATTCTGAACTGTGTGACTAGCAAAGGACTGGGTGCATTACATATGAATGCATTATATCTTATACTTCAGATACCAGGTGTATTGGGAACAAATGAGGCCAAATTAACATTGACATGCCAGGTGTCTCTTTTATGTTACAACATTTATATGTATCTGATATGCCATGCAGGAAACAATGGCACACCATAATGAACATTTATGATAAGAAAACGTTACAAGAGCATTTTCTTTAGAACCACGTCTTCAATAGGAATGAAATACATGGTCCACCTGGATGTAGGTTGTCGAATTTTACATAACAGGATCTTTAGGAATCTTCAGAAGTAATCCTCTGTCTGGTACATCATCTGATGCTTTGCTTGAATTGTTGATGGTGACCTCACTGGTGAGTATCACCACTTGCACACACACACACACACACACACACACACAAACACACACACACACACACACACACACACACACACACACACACACACACACACACACACACACACACACACACAGGCACTCTTGCCTTAATAATGTCATTGACTGTGCGATTCAAGGGTATGAGATGAAGGCACAGTTACACGACTCATCTCACAAGCTTTCCAATGGTATCAAGCTTGTTAAGAATGATCTCGTACAGACGAAGTAAGAAGAAATACAAACCTACAGCTATTTGACTGTCTATGCTAGCTATCAGCAGAAAATTACAAGTGTTGCGTGGTCCGGTATCCTGTGTCTTTGAGTTCTCAGTCCCAGTGTCACCCGGACGCCGCTCGATGACCTCCGGTCATTGGAAAACCAAGGTTGGTGGATGCCCAGCGCCCTCGGTGCGATCCACGGACGAGATCGTCCGGATCTGCATTCGCTTCCCATGATCATCGATCTTTCTTGGGCGTCGTCTTCGAGAGGGGACCGATGTTCACACTTATTGATTTGTCAGCAGCTCCGATCAGTCCGCTTCCCTCGCAGTGATTCTGGATCATTGGATCCATCTCTAGAAAGACGTCACCTGCTCCCGTCCTCCAGTCATTTGCCATGTCAGCAGGCTTTTATAATCGAGAGGAGCTCACTCTCACACTCTCGTTTAGTCTGCCAAACCACACACTGCTTTTACCCAAACCCTTCCACAGTATAGAGTGCTTGTCAACAGGTTCCTGACAGCTCTCCGGAGCTCTGATAGGACGAGTAGGGTGGATAGGGCTGTGGATGTATTGATCAGTGGGACGCCTAAAGAGGTCTGCCCACAGCCATATCATACCCCGCCACACAGAATAGACAGGAGAGTCGAGAGAGAAAACGATTCTCCCTCTCGGCCCTCTTGCTTTCCTTTTGTTTGTTGTTGTGCCGAGCCCATTACGCCGTTGGATCAAGGAGATCTGACGGCGATCCAGTTTTCAACATAGGTTACTCAAATGGACCTGGCTTCCCGTTCACAAGCCACTATTTCACATGGGGGTGGAGCATGTGAATCCATCCAATGATGTCACACATGGAGCACAACTGCCCACGACCACTTGATGCTGTGGGTGGATCAGGGTTTAACACGATCCCATCCTGGAAGTCTGTTGCAGCATCATTGAGTATGTCTTTGGGAGCGTAGTTCATGGAATGTGCCATGTCACATGGGTCTGGGCAGGTGGTGTAATACAGCTTTACCATGAAACGTCTCCATTCCTCGTGCACTCTTGACAGCACGTAGCATGTTCCAACACCACGTAGGAATTAAGTGAGTATTGGCAGTGTTGACGAGGATTCAGAGCATTCCATTGCCTTCTGTTACAAATATTGCAGAGAATCAGGAATGAAGTTGTTCCTAGGATGAATACGTGTTGGTCCAGAGGTGTGCTAGAACACATGTCATAAAGCACTTCCCATTTGTGTACCTATAATTACTGGTGCAAAATGTTTCATCATGATTGCACACACTTCATTCCTAAGCCCAGTTATCAAGGACATTTTATGTTGCATTTGCAAAGGATTCGTTTACAGAACATGGCTTGAGAAAATGTCAAAACATACACATGAGTGACAACACGCCATGTCACAACGTTCTAACACACAACCTCTGCGGCATGTTGTACAAGACTCAGTACCTAGACTACTAATGCCGTCAAAATCAAAGGCAGTAGGGCCTGGATTCATCCATGAAGTGAAACCAGTAGAGCGGTCGAGGGCTTGTACCTTGTAATCCTGCATACTAACATTTTGGCTATGTTTAAAAGGGTGGTCAATGACTGAAGACAAGTATGTGAAAGCGAAGTTGCACGGAAGATTTGGAATGCGTGCACATACCTTAAATCCTGATTGCATCCATGCATGCACTTCATGGTTGTCCTCCTCTCTGCCTTCTTCATCATCTTCCTCGGCATCTGCATCTCCTTTGCTCTCTTCTCCTACCTCGTCTTTTGGGTCATCCTGCAGTCCCCCATACTCCTCCATAAACCTGGCACCTTCTATGCCGTGGTCCTCTTGTGTGAGCAACCCCTTGTCTGGCTCTGCTGCTTATCCGAGGACGTCCTCACTGCCACTGTCGGAGATGTTGTCGTCAAAGTCATCCTCTGCTGCCTCACCAACCTCCTCGTATGTGGAAGAACCCCTAGGCTCAGCTCCAGGGTCGTACTCATCTGGGCCAGAGTCATCAGTTGTTGTCCCTTCTACTGCGACACGCCCGCTTGCACGTCTCTTTGGTCCTGCGATTGGTGCTGTTGCTGCATGTTCAACCTTAAGCGTTGCTGTTGCCTCATGTGGACGGGGTGCTGCGGGGTTTGGGCACTTCTTTTTCATGCGGGCCTTGCGTCCACACGTGGGGCAGATGAAGTTGTGCTTGT
>SZWC01010694.1:44264-56399 GCA_023375785.1 Penium margaritaceum | reverse complement strand
CTCTTTGGTCCTGCGATTGGTGCTGTTGCTGCATGTTCAACCTTAAGCGTTGCTGTTGCCTCATGTGGACGGGGTGCTGCGGGGTTTGGGCACTTCTTTTTCATGCGGGCCTTGCGTCCACACGTGGGGCAGATGAAGTTGTGCTTGTGGAATGGTTCACGCTCCAGGCGGGCACTCCTGGGCCTCTCCCGGCCTCGGCGTGATCCTGGTTGAACCAAGCCGGACGGGACAACAGGGATACCTTCTGTTGTAGTACCTCAGTGTCTGGCCAACGTCCACGCGTGCGGTTGGTCCTCGCCCACCTCCGTCATCACTGCACATGCGTGCTGGCAAGGCTAGCCACACTTGCGCCAGCAACCACAGTCACAAGTTGACCGCCACAGGCCAACCTGCCGACGCACGTTCGTTGGACCTCGCACCATCGCAAACTGTACCCCCTCCATGACGACGTCTTGGTTGCGGGCCACCGCGGGACTGTGCAAGCGCCTTCTTGTGTGGGGGGGCTATCGACTCATTGCCGTTCACGATTTGCTCCCGTCTGTCAACCCTCGGCCTCTGCACAAAGTAGCAGACCTGCAAGAAGGCCCAAAACGGGTACAACTTTTGTAGGGACTTGAGGCGGGTGTTCAGGGACTCGGAGGCGTTGATGGTGATGTTACCCCCAAGTGGAGCAGGGCACATGTACGATTTCCACTTCTGCAGAGGGATGCCACCTTGTCCATCTAACCTTGGGATGAGATAGTTGGCAGCCCGCTCGCTGACAACCCGTAAATATCGCAGGGGTCGGTGGAACTGCTCATGGAATAGGGCCGAGGCGCATTTCTACGCCCAATACATGGCCTTCTTCCCGTACTTCTCCTGCACGTTCTTTTGTAGACGGTAGCCACAGTACGTATGAGTGGCACTGGGCAACTGTCGCTCAAATCCAACCCCCACCTCTGGCACCCCACGCTGTGAACTTCAACTCAGGTACCGGCAGTGCAGGAATACCATGAATGGGACCCTGAGGGACAGGTGGCAGCTGGAATACATGCAGCAGGTTGAGGCAGCAGCATTTTTGCTGCAATGTGCAGGCTTCCACGCTCGTTGCTCAATTCTGCTGCCCTGTCAATCTGCTGCTATAGAGTCTAAGTCTATGAGCTCTGGGTTTGTTACTCAGAGATCCGCGCGCCAGAGTTAGCGCCAGAAAACAGCTGAAAACTGGAAGTGACTGATTAGTAATCAAGAATGAACAACAATGGGAGATCCCTCCAAGTTCTAGCTCCCACCCAGCTCTGTAGAGCTTGTTACTCAGATCACTAGCCAATCAGAAAATAGCTCTATTTTCAGGCTGGCAGGTTTTCTTGGTTAGGCTTGCCAGACGACCGACAGCCCAAAACCCGGGTGTCATCCGTTTTGCCTGAAAACTGGACCATACCATAATACCGACGCTGCAAACGCAGCCGTGCGGTCAGAAACAGCTAGAAAAATATTAGCAAAGAGTTATGACTGCCCAAACCTAGGCAGTGCCTATGCTGGTCCAATGTGCCAAACAGTGCCCCGCAATATAAAATATGGACCCTAGGCAGAGCATGACGCTGTAGACACAACATCACAGTCAGATCCAGCACCACAAGTACGCAGACAACCTCTGCGGAGCCAGTGACCGCCGGCGGCTTGACCGCCAAGGAGGCCTGCCGATGGAGCTGACTACGTTGACGTAGGGAGGAGGCTCTAGCGAACTACGAGTTGGCCTCAGCGTGCGTAAGCTCCACCGGACGACACTCCAACGGCGTCAAGTCTAGCCGTCAGTCATCTGCATGCCAATGTACACAAGCCAGGAGGAAACAACATAGTACAATGAGAGACGCGAAAAATACCAACACTCCCCCATGACTCACAGGCACAGTGCACATGCGCAGGTAGCATCACATGCGACGGACAAACTCCACGGGGCACATAGATATGGTAGCGAGGACAAAGGGTGCAACTCATGGACGCACGCCGAATGAACTCACAGCCTTCTTGAACGAGTCACGCTTCAGTGCCTTGGTCAAGAAGGCAGCCAACTGTCGTGTTGTCTCAACCCACACAATGGTGATGCTACCGTCATGCAACAACGAACGCACATAGTGATACTCAACATTGATGTGCTGTGTGCGTGTATGATGCATGCCATCATTGTCGGCGATGGCCATGGCACTCTCATTGTCACAATGCAACGTGACTCACGCGATGAACTGACGCAGCTCGGACAACAGACGACGCAGCTTCATGCTCTCACATGCGCCTGAACCAAGGGCTATGTACTCAGCCTCAGTGGTACTGTGTGCAATGCACCCCTGCTTGCCACTGCGCCAAGACACCACTGTGCTGCCAACCTGAAAGATCCAGCTTGTGCGACTCTTACCGTTAAGACTGCCGGCCTAGTCACTATCGGTGTAGCCCACTGCGACAACAGACGGCTGACGGCAAAACATGAGACCTCGCCGTGGAGTCAAGACATATATCGTACTGACGGGTACATTCGTTCAAAATAATTTTTTTCATTCTCCCATCCGTTCGTCAATCAAATATTTTCCATTTCAGCGAGACACCTCTGAAATTCCATCTTCAAGTCAAAAATTTCGCCCCCAGTGTTGCCCTTGAATAGAACACAGAATTCGGGTTCACCCACGAACGGGAACAGCGGCATCTGTTCAAAAAGGCAATTAGCCCCACGAATGACTAGACCCTCCTTGCTCGTCTCCCACGCGAAGCGAATTCACGTAGGAAATGGGCAAGGAGGATCGGACGGCTGCGCGTGATCCGCTCCACGCGGACACGCGCAGCCGAGGTTCAGAGCTTCGAACTTTGATTGTTTGAAGGATCGAGCTCCAGCCACCCATAGGACCTAAGCAGTGGGCAAAATTAGAAAGCCCTTGTTTATTGAACTACCCCATTAAACGGGCACAAGTAAAATTCAAAATGCCCCCAAAATGGGAGAATATAAGAAACACTGAATTGGAATTCTAAAAGCGAACGAATGTTCGTGTTAGTACGGTAGCGTAGTACTCGGATCGCGGCCTCAAAGTGGAGGTGATAGGTCCTGAGAGAACTGAGCTAGGAGGTTGACGGCAAACATGATGTTGGGACGCGTCGTCGTCACCAGGAACATCAGTGACACAATGACGCGCAAATACGCGGTCACGTCGACTGGCTCCCCCACCACAGTTGGATTGGAACTTTTGAGCATCGCCTGACCGTCAGGCGACATGGGTGAGGATGCTCTTGGCACGTCCTCAGAGAAGCGACAGGACAGGGTGCTGACGTAGTATACTAACTGCGGTATGACGGTGCCAGAGTCGGGGAAAGGAGAGGAGGAAGCCACTGACGGGGTAGAGGGTGCGGACAGCTGTGAAGGATGGTGAGGTGGGCCCGTCACGAGTGGTGTTGATGTGAGAGGAACAGCGGCTGCTACGACGCTGGTGGCAAGGCGGCGCTCGCGTTGGCGACGCATGGTGGTGATGACACGAGCCTCGTCAGTTGGAAGCGGACATGTGTACCATCTGTGTTCAGACTAGCCACAGTTATGGCAAATGAGGTTGGCGCTGCCAGATCCGCTGGTTTGCTGCTGAGTGCCCTCGTCCTTCTTTCCCTTCTTCTTCTTCTTGGTAGAGGAGGAGGCACCGGAGGATGCTGCTGCTGCTGGGCGTTGATGGTCACTGACGCGATGGCAAGAGCGGCGACGGCAGGAGTGGCGGTGACAAGGGAGGCAAGGGAATCTATGCGATGGATGTGGGACTCCTGACGAGCTTCCTCAATGTGGAGGAAGAGTTCGTACGCCCAGGGCATGAGAGTACCTTGGGCGGCCATGGCCTCGAGAACGTGCTAGGATTAGTGGACAAAGACGTCGGAAAAGGAGGCGGTTTCCGCGCTTGATGGTCAGGAGCACAGAGAGGGGAGGTGGCGCGGCGTCTCTAAGGTGGCGGAGTAGGTCCTCTGCACGCTGCCAGTAGGAGGTGACTGTCTCGGTCTCCCCCATGCGAAGGGAGTTGAAATCCCCGAGCAAACGGCTGGTCTCAGCATCGTTCGACAAGTGATGAGGGCGAGTGAGTACGTGCGAGGCCGCTGCTGGGTCAGGGAGGGCTCCGGTGGTGAGGTCGCCGAGAAAGGGCTCGAGGGCGAGGCATGAGGCTGGAGGGGCGACGGGGAAGAGAGCACGCACGGCGCGACCGACATCGTAGACCTGGTCGGCCTGGGTGGAGTCGAAGGGCGGAATGTAGTACGGCCATAAGCCCTCACCCTGTGCCCAGATCCGGAAGCTGAGTTCGCAGCTTCGGAACTGGTCGCCAGCTTGAAGTGGTGGTGGTGGGGTTTCGAAATCCTTTGGCCTGCGGTCTGCACCCAAAGTGGGGTCGAGGACTGATGTCACCGTCTGGTGTTGGCGCATGGTGTGTTGTCACGCCAGGTACTGTGTGGCAAAGGATAGGGCCGGGCTTGCGTATCCTGGCGGAGCAAACGACGCTTGCTCACGTTGGTGTCGCTGCTACGGGGGAGGCTGCTACTGTAGTGGTGGTGGCAGCTGCTGCTGCTGCTGCAACTGCTGTGGCAATGGGGGGTGGCGGCAGCTGTAGTGCCGCGAGCTGTTGTGTTAGAGCTACGAGCTGCTGCTGAAGAGCGGCGAGCGGATCTGTAAAGGCAGAAGGACTGACGACAGATTGTGCAAGGTCACACTACTGCTATTGCTGCTGCTGTTGCTCATGTTGTTGGTGCTGCTCCTGTAGTTGCTGTTGTTGCTACTACTTTTGCTGCTGCTATTGCTGCTGTTGCTGCTGCTACTGCTACTGCTGCTGCTGTTGCTGGTGCTGCTGCTGCTACTGCTTCTCCTGCTATTGCTACTTCTGCTGCTGCTACTGCTGCTGTTGCTGATGCGAATGCTGCTGTTGCTGCAACTGCTGCAAGAAATGGGGACGAGTCCCCCCTCCCCCCATTAGAGGAGGACCCCTCCCCGCTAGGACTGGTGGGTATTTTTTAGGCGCCTTCCCCCCTTTTTTTCCTTTTCTCTTTGTGCTGCTAACGTCAACAGTGGCTTTGGGAGTGTTGTCAGCCTGAAAAGGTTGACTTCAACCAATCTTGTTTAGAATCTGCAGGATTGCCCTTTTTTTGGTTGATGATGTCAGTAGTTACATCAGCAATGACGTCAGCTGAACGGCTGTTGACGTCAACAGCGGCTGTTGCTGAGGCCGCTGCTGCTATAGTTGCTGCTGTCGCTGCTACAAATGTGGCTGCTACTATTGAAGCACCAGCTGCTGCCACTGCTATTGCTGCTACTATTGCTGTTGATGCAGCTGCTACTGATGCTACTGGTGCTTCTGCTACTGCTACTACTGTAACTGCTATAACTTTGGTAGCTACTGTTGCTTCTGCTTCTAATGTTGCTATTGCTGTTGTTGTTGCTACTGTTGCGGCTGCTGCAGTAGCTAAGGCAGCTGTTGACAGGGTAGGGGATTTTTTCTGGTGTGTTTTTTTTTCTCTTCTGCTCAATGAGCTCGTTGCTCGCTGTGGGCAGTGGGCAGCGAGCAGCGGGCTCGCTGCTCGCTGCCAGCGGCCCACTGCTTGTAGCAAGCAGCGAGCTCGCTGCCTGCAGCTCGTTGCTCGCGACGAGCTGCAGGCAGCAGGCAGCAGCAGCTCGCTGGTGCTACTGCTGCAGTCGGCTGTTGCTGCTGCTACTGCTGGTCGCCGCTGCTGCTTGCCGCTGCGGACTGCTGCTGCTGCTGTGGCAAGCTGCTGCTGCTGCTGCGAGCTGTTGCTGCTCACAACTACTACTGTTGATGTTGATAGCTGCTGCTGGCTGCTCCTGCTGCAAGCTGCTGTTGCTGTTGCTGCTGACAGCTGCTGCCGCGCCTTGCTGTTGCTGCCACTGCTTGCTGTAGTTGCCTACCGCTGCTGCTGCTATAGGCTACTATTGCTACTTGCTGGTGCCACTCACTACACCTGGGTGACGTGCATCGTCCTTCGTTGATGTCAAACGTGGCATGCCGCTCACCTCCTTGCGTCAAGCGTGGGGGTCAGTGTTGCCGGAAAAACTTGGCAGCATTTCCCCTGGCCCAGTGGTCGTGGGATAACATCTGACGCCGCTACCAGGCAGGTCAATGCTGCTGGAAAAAATCCGACAGAATTTCCCCTGCACTGGCACGTATGGGGGTCCGCATGCGTTTTCTGGCACTTGTATGCCAGTCTTCTGCTGCTGCTGCTATGCTCTAGCTCTGATACCAAGCTGTAATTACTATGCAGCAGGTTGAGGTAGCAGCGTTGTTGACGCAGCGTGCAGGCTTCCACGCTCGTTGCTTAAGTCTGTTGCCCCCTCACTCTGCTGCTCTAGAGTTCAAGTCTGTGAGCTCTGGGTTTGTTACTCAGAGATGCGCGCGCCAGAGTTAGCGCCAGAAAGCAGCTGAAAACTGGAAGTGAGTGATTAGTAATCAAGAATGAACAACAATGGGACACCCCTCCAAGTTCTAGCTCCCCCCCAGCTTTGTAGAGCTTGTTACTCAGATCACCAGCCAATCAGAAAATAGCTCTATTTTCAGGCTGGCAGGTTCTCTCGGTGAGGCCTGCCAGACGGCCGACAGCCCAAAACCCGGGCGTCATCCGTTTTGCCTGAAAACTGGACCATACTATAATACCGGCACTGCGAACGCAGCCGTGTGGTCAGAAACAGCTGGAAAAATAGTAGCAAAGAGTTATGACTGCCCAAACCCAGGTAGTGCCTACGCTGGTCCAATGTGCCAAACAGTGCCCTACAATATGAAATATGGACCCTAGGCAGAGCATGACGCTGTAGACACAACAGCACATTCAGATCCAGTACCACAAGCATGCAGACGGCCTCTGCGGAGCCAGTGACCGCTGGCGGCTCGACCGCCAAGGAGGCCTGCCGATTGAGCTGAGCGCATCGCCAGAGGGAGGAGGCTCCAGCAAACTGCGAGTAGGCCTCAGCGGGCGTCGGCTCCACCGGAAGACACTCCAGCGGCGTCAAGTCTAGCCGTCAGTCATCTGCACGCCAATGTACACAAGCCGAGAGGACACAACAGAGTACAATGAGAGACGCAAAAAAAACCAAGAGTGGCTATGATGGTGGTGAGGCCGCACCTCAAGGTGTACGGCTCCCATTGAAAGCGGGGTTGCTCGGTGATGGACCCGCCTGGTGATGCCATGTAGATGGATGGGAAGCGGGGGAGCGGGTAGGATTGTGGTTGCGGTGAGTGTGTTCATTTGGCCGACCGTGGGCACAGGCATATGTGGCATTGTTTGGACCATTATGGTGCTTAGCGGACGATGCAACGCGAGGAGAAGCGTGTGGTGCAGCGGGCGGTGCAACGAGTGGTGTAACTTTTGGTGCAAGAGGCATTCCAGCGGGCGGTACAGCTCAAACTGTAGCGGGTGGTGCAGCGATTGGTACAAGCGGCAGTTCGATGGGTGGTGCAACACGTGGTGCATCGTGTAGGGTAGCCGGTGGCGCCAGGAGCTCAACAATGGGTTTCCATCCAACAGATGTGGGTCCTGACGGGCGACCAAGGCTGTGCCGCCTTGGGTCGGAAGGTGTTGAATTGAGGTGGCGCCAGTGGCCTGCGTGGCCAATTGGCCGGGAGGAAGCACGCATAGCAGGAGGTACCGAGACACCGCAGGCAAGCCACCTTGACCGTCGAAGATAGCCTCACGTCGTGTACACGGAGCTGGGCAAGGTGAGAGCGCACCAATTTGGTACATGAGACGGGTTGTGGAGTGGACGGCCTAGACGACTGAATACGCACCGGTGGACGGGGGCAGAAGCCTCCACCCTCCATGCACAGGCCCGCGTTTGGGGTGCCATAGCACCAACAATGGGTATCTAGGCATTTTTGTCCCGCAATACGCATCTCTCATACCCTGCACTTCGACTCACCTCGCTTGATTACGAGAGTCAAGGCCATGTAGACGCTCCGCCACGAACACCCGATGCCCCTGCATGGCTGCCGGTGTGCACCGAACACTCACAAATTGATTCACAACTGAAAGGCGAGGAGGGGACAACAATCCCTGCCAATAGTCCGTGATTGCTCGCATACACTCGAGACCATACGACCAAGTCGAGGCCTTTGCCTTGTTGGTTTTCGCGCAACTCTCATTGTACTCTGCTGCGTCCTCCTGGCTTGTATACATCGGCGTGCAGATGATTGACGGCAAGACTCGACGCTGCTGGAGTGTCGCTCGATGGAGCCGACACGCGCTGAAGCCCAAGCACCATTCGTTGGAGCCTCCTCCCTCCGGCGATGCGCTCAGCTCCATCGGCAGGCCTCCTCGGCGATCGGGCCGCCAGTGGTCACTGCCACCACAGATGCTGTTTCCGTGCTCCTAGCTCTGTTTTTGGTTTTAACATTGTGTTTGCAGCGTCTTGTTGTGCCTAGGGTCCATATCTCCTGCTATGTGGCCTTGTTTGACATCACTGACTGTCGTAGGCACTGCCCGGATTCGGGCAGCCATAACTCTTTGCTGCTATTTTTCTGGCTGATTCTGACCGCACGACTGCGTTTGGAGCGTCGGTATTATGGTATGGTCCAGTTTTAAGGGAAAACAGACAATGCCTGGGTTTTGGGCTGTCGGGCGTCTGGCAGGGCTCACCAAAAAAACCCTGCCTGCCAGAAAATAGGTCTAGGACTATTTTGTGAGTGGCTGGTCAGCTGAGTAACAAGCTATACACTAGTGGGGGGGAGCTAGAACTTGGAGGGGTCTCCCATTGTTGATCATTCTTCATTGCTAATCAGTTGCTTTGAGTTTCCAACTGCTTTCTGGCGCTAACACTAGCGCGCGCACTTTTGAGTAACAAACCCAGAGCTTCCAGACACAACCAAGCGTGACTGACAGCATCAGCCAGCAGGAGCAGCAGCCAGCAGCAGCACCACACAGCAACAAGAGCAGCAACAAGAGCAGCAGCAGTAGTAGTAGCAACATCGGTTGCAGCCCCACAACAGCGGCTACATCAGCCGCTACTAACGTCAGCGGCCGTCCGCTGACGGCACTGTTGACGTCACTACCGATGTCATGAACAAAAAAAAAACAAAGTAGTAGCACTCCACACACTGCAGCAACCTCTGTTGACGTCAGTGCTGACATCAGCAGCAAAAAAAACAACAAAAGGGAAAGAGAGGTACCATAAGCCACCATGACTAACATCCCCTCTGAAGCTGGGTCCTTCTCTGTTGGGAGGACCCCCAGCCCCCCTTTTCTACAGCAGCTGCAACAGCTGTAGCAGCAGTAGCAGCAGCAGTAGTAGCAGTAGCAGCAGCCTTCTGGCGTCGCTGGTGGCAACCCTGACCCCTTGGCTGCTTTTCAACAACAGCTTGCCGCCTTGACGCAGCAGCTCGCAGCGCTATAGCCATTGGCCTCCCAGTCAGCCACCAGTCTGCTGTCACCATTCATCCCTCCTGGGCACGCCAGCCCCGTTGTGTCTGGTGCTACGCATTACCTGGCGCAGCAGCAGACTCAGCGCCAGTGGCAGACGGTGACCTCCGTCCTTGGCCCCACTCTGGGCGGCGGCCGCATGCAGAAGGACTTTTAGACGCTGCCCCGCCACTTCAGGCCGGCGAGCAGCTCCGAAGCTGGGAGCTCAACTTCCGGATCTGGGCGCAAGGTGAGGGCCTGTGGGCATAGTACACCCTCGTTTACGACCCCACCCAGGCCGACCAGTTGTATGACGCTGGTCGAGCCGTCCGTGCCCTAGTCCCAGTCGCCCCTCCGGCTTCTTGCCTGGCTCTAGAGCCTTTCCTCGGTGACTTCACCGCTTGCGCCACCCCAGACCCTGCAGCCGCGTGGCATGTCCTCACCCGGCCCCATCGCCAGTCCAGCAACGCTGAGACTAGCCGTCTGCTCTGGGAGTTCATCTCCCTGCACATGGAGGAGACCGAGACAGTCACTTCCTACTGGCAGCGGGCGGAGGAAATCCTTCGTCGTCTAGGGAGATCTGCCCCACCCCCTCTGGCCACGCTCCTCACAATCAAGCGCGGCGCCACCAGCGCGTACGCGGACGTCTTCGTGCACTATCCCTAGGACGTCCTCTCCACCATGGCGGCCCAGGGCACCCTCATGCCTTGGACATACAAGCTCTTCCTCCACATTGAAGAGGCTCGTCTAGAGTCCTAGCTCCAACGCACGAAGGCTCTTACCTCCCCTGCCGTCGCCTCCCCTGCCGTCGCCTTCATGGTCGTCGCTTCCCCCGCCGCAGCTACCTCATCGTCGTCAGGAAAGAAGAAGAAAAGCCGGAACAAGAAAGGCAAGGGTTCGCCGCAACAGTAGCAGCAGTAGCCGTCGACCGGGTCCAATGGTGCTGGCTCGGTCTGCCACAACTGTGGCCAGCCCGGGTACGGGTGGTACACGTGCCCTCTCTCGACGGACGAGGCACGCGTCATCGCCACCATGCATTGCTAGCGGGAGCATTGTCTTGCCTGTGCTGCCATCGCTGCCATGGGGCCTGACGCCTTGACCTCGTCCACCAGACACCCGCGCCGTAGTAGTACTATCCGCAGCCGTCAGTGCCTCCGTTCCCGTCACCGCCACTATCCCTCCCTTACCCGGGCTCCGGTGCCATCAATGAGCACTCGGTCTACGCTCCCGGGCCGTCCTCCCGTGAACTCATCAGGAGTAGTTCATACCGCTCTGTCTCGGCCTGACACGCCCTCCTCCCCAGGGAAATGCGAGTTGCATCACATCCTGCTCTCTTGCCCAGCCTTGTATGACTGAGACTGAACTACGACCGTGTCTGGTTTCCTCGTCTGTCTTGTTGTCTCCCATGGTCTACTCTACCCCCTCCTATGACGACGTTCGTGGCTTGACGATTGGCAGTCTCGGTTCGTGCCTCCTTCTACCGCGTCCGTGTCCCTTGCTTCCTGCCATGTGACCGTTAGCGATCTGGCGACCCCGGTCCAGGACCCGCAAGGAGCCCTTGATCATCGACTCCTGGGCCACGCATCACATGACGGCCTCTCGTAAGGCCTTCAGTATGCACGGTCCTGTAGGCGATGTCTCAAGTGTCGAGACGGGCTCCGGACAAGTGTTGCCTGTCCGTGGTGTTGGCATCGTTCGTTTCCGTGGTCCTACCAATAACGTCTTCCTGACCGATGTCCTCTTTGTCCTTGGTCTCGAGCTCAGCCTCCTGTCCGTCACTACCCTTGACCGCATGAGCATGGACGTTGTGCACTCGCGTGGTGTTGGCACTGTGTCGTTGTGTCCATTTGGTCTCGTCGTACTGCAAGCCCCCGCCCATGGCAACCTGTGGCATGTGCCTCGCCTCTCCTCCTCCCCTTCCGTCTCCTCCCCGTCGGCCGCCACAAGCCATGTGTTTGTCACCAACACGCTTTCTTTTCACACACTCGCCTCTTGCACTGCCGCCTTTGCCACGTCCACTTTGTCGCTGTACATAGCATGCTCGGCACCCAGCCGGCCAAGGGCCTTGACCCGGAGACCTTCCCCCTCCCGTGCCCAACTGAGTGCATTGATTGCGCTCAGGGGAAGATGCACTGGTCCATGTACCCTTTGTCTTCCTCTCGTACGTCTGCCCCTCTTGACCTTGTCCATTCGGACGTCATGGGCCCTCTCCCCACCGAGTCCGATGGTGAGCACGGCCGCTATGTCCTTACCCTCACCAACGAATCCTCTTGCTACCGCTGGGTCTTCTGCCTTCAGAAGAAGAGCGATGTCGCCCGAGCCATCTAGGATTGGCTTGTCCTTACATAGCGCAAGTGTGGCTGCTCTCTCTGCCGCTTTTGCTCTGATCGTGGTGGTGAGTACATGGGTGAGGCCACGACCTTTCTCGACTCACGTAGGATCCACCCAAAGACATCCGCGCCCTACACGCCCGCCCAGAACGGTATCTCCGAACGATGGTAGCGTACCATGGCCGACGCCATCCGCACCATTTGGGTCGAATCCGGTCTCACCGATGGCTTCTACTTTGAAGCCATGACCTACATGACCTGGGTCTGGAACCAGATTCCCCACGGTCCCCTTCCCCGCCAGTCCACGCCGTACCAGCATTGGTGCGGTCAACGAGCTGACCTCCGTCCGGCTCGCGTCTGGGGCTGCATGGCGATTGTGTGGCTGCCCGCCCCGCAGCAAGGCGGCAAGCTCGCCCCCCCCCCCCGG
>SZWC01010694.1:0-24046 GCA_023375785.1 Penium margaritaceum | reverse complement strand
TGATAGGAGAAGCAACAAAGAAGGCACATGAACTGCGTGGTTCACAAAGATACCTACAGTTCCCATTGCTTGGAGGTCGTGAAGGCCACCGAACCAACTCTTTTTGTAAACAAGTCTATTCCTTGGAAGGCGCATTAACAGACAAGCAACGCATGATTGTACGGATTCCGGAAACCAAACGCAAAATGGGGGGGGGGAGGGGGGGTGTTGTGATTTAAGACGTTCGTGTACAGTTTACTGTGACCACTCGGCCGTGTCCATACTCGTGCAGATCCCTCAGGCGGGCCCTGGTGACACCGGTGCGACGACTGGCGGCAGACTACCGGCTTGGAGGTGGCCGACTACCGTTCCAGAGCCCCAGATGTTGCCGGGACTCTGTGCTGTCTTTTCTATAGCTTGTAGGTGTCTTTCGATGGACTGGCCATGAGCCCTATTTGCATGTTTTTGCATTATATGTCCACCGTCTGATGATGGATGCATGCATGTGACCAGTCGTAGAGTCTATCTTTTGATTTTGCACATCTAGGTTCAGACAACGTAGCATTCTAACATGTGTGCGCAGAGTTACGGCCGAAACAGTGGTTTTGGGCCGGTTTTAGGACAGCTCTTGGACTGCCGTGTGCGACACCCACCGTGCGCCGCGGCAGGTACTTATGCCTTGGACCTGTCATTTGTTACTTCTCTCTGCATATGCTATTGAAGCATTCTGACACTTTGTCTTGTGTCTCCTAGCCAAACCCTTGCCGTTGTGTGCACGACCTGTGACTTTCGTCACCGTCTGACCAGGCACTGACGCCTAGTCAGCGGCGTGTTGTTCGGAAGCTTCCACGCATTTTCTCTTGGTATCAGAGCGGTGAGACAGTTCTCACTGAGCTACGCAACAGAGACGTAGCAGAGCAGCAGCAGTGAGAGTCACCGCTGTAGCAGATTCCTTGGGGGCCTGTCAGAGACAGCCGGTTGCCGTCGGCGCAGTCCTCACCCACCACGTGAGATCACAGCAGCGCTGTTGCCACCGTGCCAGCAGCAGCAGCAGAGGCAACAGCAGCAGTGTAGCATCAGCAACAGAAGTGCGTGGCGGCTACAGTGAGCGCAGCCGCCATCCACATCCGCATTGGCAGCAGCATCAGCACCGGCAGCAGCAGCGCAGTAGCAACGGCGGCAGCAACAGTGCAGCAGCATCGGCAGCAGAAACAACGCAGCAGTAGCGGCGGCAACAACAGCAGAGCAGTAGCAGCGGCAGTCGCGGCGGCAACAACAGGGCAACAGTAGCAGCACAGCGGTGGCAGCGGTAGCTGCGCGCGGCGGCGGCAGCGCGCAGCAGCCGCAGTGCGCAGTAGCAGTGTAGCCGCTGCTGCCACCGCTGCATACGCAGCTACACAGTTGCTGCAGCAGCTGACAGTACAACTACAGCAACAGCTGAGCGGAAGCTGCTACGCAGCCCTTCGTGCAGCTTCCACACAGCCGCCGCAAAGCGACTGCACGCTCGCAAAAAGTCGCGAGAAGGAAAGAAAAAAAAAAAGAAGGATAGGTGAGCTGACATCAGCAATTTTGTTTGCTGACGTCATCAGGTCGTGCTGACGTCAGCAACCACCTACTGACGTCAGCACCATACTTAGCCAAATTTTTGGCCGGACAGTCAAAGTTGGCAGCAACTCAACTCGTTGAGAAACGCTGACGGTTTTGAAATCCAAAAAACTTGACCTGTTGCCCCATACTGAGCGGCGACATGAGCCTGTCCGACAACAAGGAGAAGGGACCAGGCAACCCCTCCTCCTCTTCGTCTGGTGTACTGAGTCCACGCTCGCAGGCCATTGAGGACCTGCGAAGCCAGCAGGATGAGATGCATTGCCTCCAGAGAGAGCAGACTGACGCTATCCGCACGCTGACTGAGCTTCTGCGTGCTCAGTCCACGACTCCTCAGCGGGCTTCTGAGGGAGCTACCGGCGTCGCAGTCTCTACTCAGCAGTCGGCTCAGGCACCTGTGACAGGCGCTCGGCCTATCCCACCACGTGCTGACCTCCTTGATGATGAGCCACTCATGCAGGGCATTATGGATGATTCCCCGGCTCAGGAGATTCGAGTTCTTCACGAGCGCCTCCGTCAGCTCTAGACGGACACCCGATCTCCTCCATTTTCCCGGATACGTTCTTCATCTGACTACCCCGGTGACCATCCTCTTCCACGAGTCTCTCCCGTCTCTCGTCCTACTCAGCCTGTGGTTGCTCTCCCCACGGAGCGGCAGCCCAAGGATTTTGAGGCACCACCTCCACGGTACATTAGTGAGGATGGATTCGACTGCTGGGAGATCTGGGAGATCCTGTTTCTGGTGTGGGCTACTTTTGAGGGAGTGTGGCCTTACTACCACAGCCCGTACCAGCCTACAGACCCAGCACAAGTACTGACAGCAGCCCGGGCCATGCGCGGACTCTTCTACACTATGCCACGTGAGACCATCGTCGACTTCCGCCCCTTCCTTGGCGAGGCCGGCACAAGCACCGGCGCCGATCCTTGTGGAGGTTGGGATCTGGCCTTATCCCTGCTAGCCGTAGAGACGCACCCCACTCGTGCATCACACATTCGTGCTTTCCATTCGCTCCGTCAGGGGCCTGCGGAGCCTGCAGCGGATTACTAGCGACGCGCCATGCGCATCTACACGTGCTTGGGGACCTCGGGAGGCACACAGCTGTGGGCGCTTTGTACAATTATCCTCGGAGTTTACCTCGAGTACACCGACATCTTCACACGTTACTGCGACGCTGTCCTCGAGCCCTTCTCAGCCACTCTGCAGCTGCTTCCTTGGGCGCATCAGCTCTTCCTTCAGGTGACCTCAGCCCGCAAGGCAGCCGTAGCCCATCAGGAGACTTCCCTCGCTGCGGCAGCCATCGCATCACCACCATCTTCCCTCCTGCAGTCTCCCTCTTCCTCCTCCATCACTTCCTTATCTTCCTCTTCCTCTTCGACCCTATCTACACCCACGCAGACACAGGGCGTTGCAGCAGCCGCCCAGGGGAAGAAGAAGAATAGGAAGCGTGGATCAGGTCAGCAGCAGTCGACATCCAGTGGTAGCAGTGGCCGTTCTCTGCACTGCTACAACTGTGGATGCGTCCATCACTACACCGAGTGCCAGCAGTCTCTTGACTGGACGCGGATCACTCGTGGACTCCAGGCTGCTCATGCTCTCCATTCCACGTCTGGCACGTCACCCGCATCCTCCTCCGGACACGCGGCGGCCACGACTGCAGCTGTTCCTGCCTCCTCACCGGCGAGGAGCAGTGATCTGGACCCGCACGACCGCACCATCACCGAGCTTCGCCACCTTCTGGCGCTCTGCTTTTAGGGAGGTGCAAGTGTGTTTTCATCATCAAGTGGTTCACAGACTGCTTGTTCGTCCATTCCTATGGCTCGTGACAATGCGTGTGGGGGAGCACAGTCTGCATGTGATGAGGATGGGCCTGACTGCACCGAGTGGATTCATGAGTCTCATCTTCGTGTTGTGCGTCGTTCCTCCCCACTGACGGCTCAGCGTCCCTCTGATGCCGAGTGTTCCATTGCTCGTTGTACAGTGACGTCCACCAGCCGTGACTCCGGTGGCACTTGGATCATCGATTCTGGTGCCACCCATCACATGACGTGCCGTCGTAGTGACTTTGTTGTTCTCGGTCCTGTCACGTTTGTCCGTTNNNGCGTGTGGGGGAGCACAGTCTGCATGTGATGAGGATGGGCCTGACTGCACCGAGTGGATTCATGAGTCTCATCTTCGTGTTGTGCGTCGTTCCTCCCCACTGACGGCTCAGCGTCCCTCTGATGCCGAGTGTTCCATTGCTCGTTGTACAGTGACGTCCACCAGCCGTGACTCCGGTGGCACTTGGATCATCGATTCTGGTGCCACCCATCACATGATGTGCCATCATAGTGACTTTGTTGTTCTCGGTCCCGTCACGTCTGTCCATTCCGTTCGTACAGGGTCTGGTCAGTCCTTGCCAGTCCATGGTGTTGGGGTTGAATGCTTCGATGGTCCGTCTCGCCCCTTGTACCTTTCCGACGTGTTGTTTGTGCCTGATCTTGAGCTCAGCTTGCTTTCTGTGCATGCCTGCACCTTCATGGGTCTCTCTGTGGAGCATACCGCTGACTCAGCGACTGTGACTGCTACTGACACCCGCAGTGTCGTCCTGCGTGCTTCAGTCATAGATGATCTGTATCGCATTGCTCGGCCCTCCTCCCCTTGCTCTTCCTCTTCCTCCGGTCGTGTCTTTGTCACTGGTGTTCTATCTCCGGAACACCAGAGGTTGCTTCATCGCCGTCTGTGTCACGTGGGCTCCGACTCGGTGTCGAAGCTCGTTCGGACACAACCCGCTCTCGGTCTTGACGTGGCTTCTTTCGAGAAGCCACCCAAGACTGGCTGTCTTTTTTGCGCTCAGGGGAAGATGCATCGGTGCACCTACCCTGACTCTCGTTCCCGAGCGCTTCGGCCTCTCAAGCTGGTTCACTTAGACCCTCTCGGCCCTCTCCTGATCAAGTCCCTGTCCGAGAGGAGCCGGTATGTTCTAACTATGACTGACGACTTTACCCGGATGCGGTGGGTCTATTGTCTGCGTCACAAGAGCAACGCCGCCCTTGCGGTTCAACTCTGGCTAGTGATGGCTGAGCGTTAGTCGCGCCACACGCTACATACCTTCCGCTCGGATTGCGGCGGCAAGTTCCTTAGCGAGATGGACTCCTTTGCTAAGCACGGGATTTTCCACTAGGTCTCTGCTCCTGCTACCCCCCAGCAGAACGGTGTATCTGAGCACTGGAACCGCACCATGGAGGATGCGGTTCGCGCCATGCGGTCTGAGTGCGGTCTCCCGGCGTCTTCTGTCTTTGAGGGTTTTGCCTACATGACTTGGGTTTGGAACCGCCTCCCGCACGGTCTGCTTCCGGACCATATCACACCGTATGAGCTCTGGTTTGGACACTGTGCTGACCTTCATCTCGCTCGCGTCTGGGGCTCCCTGGCCTCCGTGTGGTACAGCGAGGACCAACAGGGGTCCAAGGTCTCATCTCGGGGCCGCTTGTGTGTCTTCATAGGCATTTCCCCACGGTCAAAGGCCTGGCGCTTCTGGGACCCTACTCGTCGTTGCGTCATTGAGTCCCGCGACGCGCTGTTTTTTTAGTCTCTCACCTACCGTGACTTGACTTTGATCACAGCACTCTCCGCCACCCATGTTCCTACCTGTGAGGGCTCTCGGCGGATGGGAGAGACTTCCATGCCAGCGAGCATTCCTCATCAGGCGGATGTGTCCGCTCGAGCCCCCTCTCGGCCTCCGGCCCTTAATGATCCGACGATCATTGCCGTTGGTCCAGAGATCTCGCGTGTCCAGGCAATTTCACACCCCACAGGTACCTCAATTCCCACGCCTCCTTGTGCACCACCACCTGCGTCTGCTGGCACCCCTATTTCTGTATCTGATCCAGCCTCGCCCACTCCCGTTCCTACGTCGGCTGGTACTCTTGCCTCAGTGTCAGGTCCAGTCTTGCCCGCTCCAGCTGTCACACCCAGCCCCGTGTTCCCCACATGCATCTCCTCCTACGGCGTCTCCGGCTGTCTCGTCTCAGCCCTCACCAGCTACGGTCGCATCTGTCCTTGAGCCTGAGGTGCGTCCTTCGACCTCAGGTTACTCCCGTGAGCCCGGTGGCCGTCTTCGACCACTGGATTCCGGAGCTTGGCGAGCGTCGGGTCCCAGACCCAGGCGCTCCTCTCGCCGCATCGCGAGTGGTGACCCCGGCACAAAGGCCTTAGGCCTGAGTGTCCACACTGAGCTCACAAAGGTACATCCAGCGTGCCCCGTAGGGCACGAACTCGTCACTCGCGAGTTCCATATCGCCTGTGACGCAGCAGCTGATCTCGTGGTCGTCAGGCCTGGCACTGAGGCGTGTGCACTTGCCACGCAGAGTTCTCCTTCTATGGCACCCGGCCCGGGTATACTGAGGGAGGCTCTCTCATCACAGGATGCTGATGCTTGGCGTGCTGCCTGCGAGGATGAGCTTCGCGCTATCTGAGAGCACAGAGTCTACGAGCTTGTCGACCTTCCTCCTCGGATGAAAGCTATTCAGGTCAAGTGGGTCTTTCGCAAGAAGGTGAAGCAAGATGGCTCATTGGAATGCTACAAGGCCCGCTTGGTCGTCAAGGGGTACTCTCAGATTGAGGGAGTCAATTACACCGACACTTTTGCCCCTGTCGGCCGCATGACCTCATCTCGAGCTCTGTTTGGTGTAGTGGCTCTGCACCAGAAGGATGTGAACAATGCTTTCCTCCATGGCTCTCTGGATGTGGAGATTTACGTGGCTCAGCCACTGGACTTTGAGGATGGTGATAAGGTCTGGTGCTTGTGCAAGTCCTTGCACGGTCTCAAGCAGTCTCCGCGGTGTTGGAACTGGGAGGTCACCGGCACTTTGACTCGTGCAGGATACGTACAGAGTGAGGTAGACCCCTCTTTGTTCATTCTACCAACACCCGAGCGATTCACCGACATCCTGGTCTATGTCGATGACCTTCTGATCACGTCTCCGTCCCTGGAGGCCGTGAAGTAGGCCAAGGCTGTCTTGCAGACTGCCTACAGGATGAAGGACCATGGTCCTGCATCGGTGCTTCTCGGTATGGAGATCGTGCGAGATCGCAGACATCAGACACTGTAATTGCATCAGGCTCGATACGCACAAGTCGTGGGGGAGCGCTTTAGCGATCTCCTTGGTCCAGTGCCCTCTGCTTCCACACCTCTCACACCCGATGGGCAGGATGCCCTGAAGGTGGATGATCCCACACAGCTACGGGAGACAGTGGACGTGACCTTGTACCTCCGTCTCATCGGATCTCTGATGTACGTGGCCACTACCATGCGTCTTGACATCGCATTCGCCGTCAATCTCCTCGCTCAGTTTTCGTAGGCTCCATGTGCGAGAGCCCTTCATGCGGCTGTACGAGTGGTGCGGTACGTGGTCTCCACACCGTACCTTGGACTCTCTTTTCGTCGACAGTGTTCGGTGGTCCTTGACGGCTACACTGACAGTGACTGGGCTTGGAGCCCAGATGGGCGTAGCCGTACTGGTTACATGTTTCTGCTCGGTGGTACCGCTCTGTCTTGGCGAAGCGGGAAGTAGGGCTACATTGCATGTAGTTCATCGGAGGCAGAGTACGTTGCTTTGGGCGTAGGGGCTGTTGAGGCAGCATGGCTGCAGCGCTTGTTTCTTGAGCTTGGGCAGTCAGTACCCACCATTGTGCTGTTTTGCGACAATCAGAGTGCTCTCGCCATTGCGGAGAACTCCGGTGTTTTTCATGCTCACACAAAACACATTACGGTTGAGCATCACTTCATTTGTGATCTGGAGGAGCGACGCGTGATCTTCGTCATGTGGGTTGGCACTGACATGCAGCGTGCTGATTTCTTGACGAAGGCACTACCTCGCGGAAAGTTCCTGGTGGCCATTTGTTCTTTTGGGCTTCGTCCCATGCCTGAGGGTGGTTGAGTGTGGGATATGCGTCTGTGCCTCATCTGTTTGTGTCACTTACTATTGTGTTTGTACGAATGCTGCACGTGTATGGACATGCGTACCATCAGGTCATGGGGGAGTGTTGTGATTTGTGACGTTCGTGTACAGTTTACGATGACCACTAGGCCGTGTCCATACTCGTGCAAATCCCTCAGGCGGGCCCTGGTGGCACCGGTGCGACGACTGGCGGCGGACTACTAGCTTGGAGCTAGCCGACTACCGTTCCAGAGCCCCAAATTCTGCCGGGACTCTCTGCTATCTTTTCTACAACTTGCACACGTCTTTCGGCGGACTGGCCATGAGCCCTATTTGCATGTTTTTGCATTGTATGTCCACCGTCTGATGATGGATGCATGCATGTGACCAGTCGTAGCGTCCGTCTTTTGATTCTGCACGTCTAGGTTTAGACAGCGTAGCATTTTGATATGTGTGCACAGAGTTACGGCCAAAAGAGTGGTTTTGGGCCGGTTTTAGGACTGCTCTTGGACTGCCGCGTGTTGGTTTTTGTGCATCTTTCATTGTGCTCTGTCGTGTCCTCCCGGCTTGTGTACATCGGCGTGCAGATGACTGACGGCGAGACTCGACGCTAATGGAGTGTCGTCCGGTGGAGCAGACGCACGCTGAGGTCTTCTCGCAATTCGCTAGAGCCTACTCTCTCCGGCGACGTGCTCAACTCCATCGGCAGGCCTCCTCGGTGGTCGTGCTGCCGGTGGTCACTGTCACCGCAGTTGCTGTCTGCATGCGCCCAGCGCGTCCCATCGCGTCTGCATCGTCATGCACTGCCTAGGGTCCTTGTTACGTGTTGCATGGCCCTGTTCGGCATCATGGACCATCCTCGACACTGCCTGGGTTCGGGTAGCCATAACTCCCTGCTACTATTTTTCTAGCTGTTTCTGACCGCACGACTGCGTTTGCAGCGTCGGTATTATAATATGGTCCAGTTTTCAGGCAAAACGGACGACGCCCGGGTTTTGGGCTGTCGGGCGTCTAGCAGGGCTCACCGAGAAAACCCTGCCTGCCAGAAAATAGGTGTGGCACTATTTTCTGATTCTCTAGTGAGCTGAGCAATGACTTCTACACTAGGGGGGGGGGCTAAATTGGAAATAATTTTAGGGCATGCAAGCCCATGCACAAACGAACATGAGCTCTGTGTGTGAGTGCGATACAAGACGGCAAGAATTTGGCTAAGTCTGGAACGCTGAATATAAAGAACAAGGAGAGAGAACAAATGCGCCCCTAACGGGCTTAAGTAGGGGCGCCGACAGCTAGCCGCACCGGGCCCCGTCACCCCTGCTGAGCCCAAACGGGTCAGCGGGGAGAACACGCTGCGTACAATACGATAACAATAACAGTGGTCTCCTCGAGGCACCGGAACAGCTCTCCAAGTACCCGGGTCTCGACCACCAAATCAACGTCCAGACAACGTTCAGAATCAACGTCCAGAAATCACACACCGCTTTCCGAACATCGGAAGCGCTAGTACATCCACCGGGTCTCCTCGTCGCACCGGTATAGTCCACCGGGTGCGCGGGTCTCAACCCACCGAGAAAACTCTCCTAGCTCCCGAAAAGCCGACAGAGTTGGTTTTTGCGCATCCCTCATTGTGCTCTATTGTGTCCTCTCGGCTTGTGTACATTGGCGTGCAGATGACTGACGGCGAGACTCGACGCTGATGGAGCGACATCCAGTAGAGCCGACGCACGCGGAGGTCTACTCGCAGTTCGCTAAAGCCTCCTCTCTCCGGCGACGTGCTCAGCTCCATCGGCAGGCCTCCTCGGCAGTCGTGCCGCCGGCGCTCACCGCCACCACAAATTGCTGTATGCATGCGTCCAGCGTGTTCCGTCGCGTCTGCATCGTCATGCTCTACCTAGGGTCCGTGTTGCGCGCTGCATGGTCATATTTGGCGTCACAGACCACCGTAGGCACTGCCTGGGTTTGGGCAGCCATAACTCTTTGCTACTAATCTTCTAGATTATTCTGACTGCACGACTGCGTTCGCAGCAACTGTATTATGGCATGGTTCAGCTTTCAGGCAAAACGGACGACGCCCGGGTTTTGGGCAGTCGGTCGTCTGGCAGGGCTCACCGAGAAAACCCTGCCTGCCAGAAAATAGGTCCACAGCTATTTTCTAATTGGCTGGTTAGTTGAGTAACAACTTCTACACTAGTGGGGGGGCCTAGAACTTGGAGGGGTCCCCCATTGTTGTTCATTCTTCATTCCTAATCAGTTACTATCAGTTTTCAGCTGCTTTCTGTCGCTAACTCTGGCGCGCGCATTTCTGAGTAACAAACCCAGAGCTTCCAGCCTTAGACTCTAGAGCAGCAAACTGAGGGGGCAGCTGACTTAAGCAACGAGTGTGGAAACCCGCACGCAGCATCAACAACGCTGCTGCCCCAACCTGCTGCATAGACTTTCTTCTTTGGTATCAGAGCCAGAGCGTAGCAGCAGGAGCAGAAGACTGGCGAACAGGTGCCAGACAACGCCGGCGGACCCCCATACGCGCCAGTGCAGGGAAAATGCTGCCGGATTTTTTCCGACAGCATTGACCCTCCTGGTGGCGGCGTCAGATTTCTTCCCACGGCCACTGGGCCAGGGGAAATGCTGCCGAAATTTTTTCGGCAGCACTAACCCCCACGCGTGACGCAAGGAGGTGAGCGGCAGGCGACGTCTGACGTCTGTGGGCGACGACGCAAGCGGCAACGTCACCCAGGTGTAGTGACTGGCACCACCAGCAGTAGCAGGCAGAAGCAGCAACTCGTAGCAGCCCACAACAGCAGCAGCTCGCAGCAGCAGCAGCAGCAACGCGCAGCAGCAGCAGCAGCGCGCAGCAGCAGCCCGTAGCGGCTGCAGGCAGCAGCCGCAGCATCCAGCAGCGTGCAGCAGCAGCAGCGGGCCGCAGCAGCTGCGGTAGCGAGCTGCAACTGCAGTAACATCAGCAGCGAGCAGCAGCTGGCAGCTGCCAGCCGCGGCTGCTGCTGCTCGCTGCTCGCAGCGAGCAAGCAGCGAGCAGCAGCCCGCTGCTGCCAGCGAGCAGCAGCTCGCTGCTGCCAGGCGAGCAGCAGCCTACTCTTCGCAGCAGACACCCGGCTGCTCCCCGTTGTGACAAGGAAAAAAACAAAACAAAAAAAGGCAACAAAAAATCCCCCACCTCCACAGCTTACTGCAGCAGCCCGCAACTGCAGCGAGCAACTGTTGCAGCACGCAGCAACTGCAACAGCGCTCAGCAGCAGCATCGAGTTGTAGCAGCCATAGCAGTTGCTACAGCTCGTAGCAACAGCAGCTACAGCTGCAACTGCAGCAGCAACAGCCACAGCAGCAGCAGCTATAGCAACCGCAGCAGCAGCAGTAGCAGCAGCAAACAGTAGCAGCAGTAGCAGCAACAGCAGCAACAGTAGCAGTAGCTGCAGTAGCAGCAGTAGTAGCAGCAGCAGCAGCAGTAGTACGCAGCAGTAGCAGCAGCAGTAACAGTAGTAGTAGCAGCGGCTGCAGCAGCATCAGCACCAACAGCAGCAGCGGCGGCCCCAACATCCGCCACTGCTGACGTCAGCATCCCTCTGCTGACCTCACTACTGACGTCACTACTGATGTCATCAACACAAAAAAAGGGGGAAGAGGGGAAAAAGGGGAAGGGGGAGTGCCAAAGGGGTGGGTAGACTCCCCACTACCCCAATCTCATGCTCACATCAACAACACAAAGACAAAAAAAAAACAAGGGACACTAAAACATGGCTGGTAGTCCCGGCAAGAAGGGGTCGTCCTCTGGTGGGGGGATCCCTACCCCTCCTTTCTTGCAACGATTGCTGCAGCAGCAGTAGCAGCAGCACTCGCCGCCGCTGTAGCAGCAGCAGCCGCCGCCGCCGCAGGAGCAGCAGCTGCCGCCGCCGCAGCAGCAGGAGCAGCCGCCGCCGCCACGGGAACAGGAGCTGCCGCCGCCGCACCAATAGCAGCCAAACCAGCAGCAACAGCAACCGCAGCCGCCTTAGCAGCAACAGCCGCCGCCGTTGCAGTAGCAGCAGCCGCCGCCTCTACAGCAGCAGCCGCCGCCGCCGCAGCACCAGCAGCCGCCGCCCATATAGCAGCAGCCACCGCCGTTGCAGTAGCAGCAGCCGCCGCCCCTACAACAGCAGCAGTAGCCCACTGGTAACGTTGGCGCCAACCCTGATCCACTTACTGCTCTTCAGCAACAACGCGCCGCCTTGACACAGCAGCTTGCAGCACTACAGCATGTCGCCTCCCAAACCGCCACCAGCGCGCTGCCGTCGTTCATCCCTCCAAGGCACGTTAGCCCCACAGTGTCCGCCGCCACGTGCTACCTAGCACAATAGCAGACTCAGCCCCAACGGCAGACATTGACCTCTATCCTTGGCCCTACTCTGGGTGCCGGCCGTAGGCAGAAGGACTTTGAGACACCGCCACCGCCGCTTCAGGCCGAAGAGCAGTTCTGGAGCTGGGAGCTCAGCTTCCGGATCTGGGCGCAGGGTGAGGGTCTGTGGGCCTACTACACCCTCCCTTACGACTCCACCCAGGCCGATCAGCTATATGACGCTGGTCGTGCCGTCCGCGCCCTTGTACCAGTCGCCCTCCTAGCTTCCCGCCTTGCCCTAGAGCCCTTCCTCGGCGACTTCACCGCTGGCGACATCCCAGACCCTGCAGCCGCATGGCACGTCCTCACCAGACCCCATCGCCTGTCCAGCGACACTGAGATCAGCTGTCTGCTCCGGGAGTTCAACTCCCTGCACATGGGGGAGACCGAGACGGTCACTGCCTACTGGCAGCGGGCGGAGGACATCCTCCGTCAACTCGGCAAATCTGCTCCGCCCCCTCTGTCCGCGCTCCTCACCATCAAGCGCGGCGCCACCAGCACATATGCGGACGTCTTCGTCCTCTACCCTCAGGACGTACTCTCCACCATGGAGGCCCAGGGCACTCTCATGCCCTGGGCATATGAGCTCTTCCTTTGCATTGAGGAAACTTGCCAGAAGTCCCAGCTCCATCGCGCGGAGGCCCTTGCATCCCCTGCCGTCGCCGCCCCTGTCGTTGCCTCCGTGGCCGTTGCCTCATACGTCGCAGCTACCCCATCACCCTCGGGGAAGAAGAAGAAAAGCCGGAACAAGAAGAGAAAGGGTCCATCGCAACAGCAGCAGTAGCAATCATCGACCGGTTCCAGCGATAGCGGCTCGGTCTGCCACAACTGTGGCCAGCCCGAGCACGGGTGGTACACGTGTCCTCTGCCGACAGACGAGGCCCGCGTCATTGCCACCATGCGATGCCAGCGGGAGCGCCGCCATGCCTCTGCCACCGTTGCTGCTGCTGATCCTACCACTTCCACCTCGTCCAGCAGCTCTGCCACTCCGACAGCTCTGCCTATCCTGCAGACACCCGCCCCGCAGCAGTACTAACCTCAGCTGTCGGCACCTCCGCTTCTTTCGCCGGCTCGGCCCTCCTACTACCCAGGCTCCGGTGCCGTCACTCCGCATTCCGTCTCAACTCCTCGGCCGTCATCCCGAGAGTGTCAGCTGGAGTAGTTCATCGCGCTCCAGCTTGGCCTCCCTCGCCCTCCTCCCCAGGGAAGTGCGAGTTGCGTCACCTCCTTCCCTCCGGCCCATCCCTGCATGACTGAGACTAAGCTGCGGTCGTGTCCCGTTCCCTCGTCTGTCTCGTTGTCTCCCGTGATCTCCCCCACCCCACTCCTTGATGACATCGCATGGCTTGACGACTGGCAGTCTCGTTTTGCGCCTCCTTCCACCGTGTCCGCGTCCCTCGCTTGCTGCCATGTGACTGTGACTGATCTGGCGACCCCTGTCCAGGACCCTACTGAGACCTGGATCATCGACTCCGGGGCCACGCATAACATGACGGCCTCTTGCGAGGCCTTCAGTATGCTCGGTCCCGTCGGTGATGTCTTCGGTGTCCAGACGGGCTCCGGAGAGGTGTTGCCTGTCCGTGGAGTAGGCGTCATTCGTTTTTGTGGTCCGGCCGGTGACGTCTTTTTGATCGATGTTTTCTTCGTCCCTGGTCTCCAGCTCAGCCTCCTGTTCGTGACTGCCCTTGACCGCATGAGCATGGACGTTGTGCACTCACGTGGTGTCGACACTGTGTCGTTGCGTCCGTCGGGTCTTGTCGTACTGCACGCCACTGCCTGTGGCAACTTGTGGCACGTTCCCCGCCTCTCCCCCTCCCCTCCCGTCTCCTCCCCGTCCGCTGTGACCGCTGCAGCAGCAGCAGCCGCCGCCCCTACAGCAGCAGCAGTAGGAGCAGTAGCCCACTGGTAACGTTGGCACCAACCCTGATCCACTTGCTGCTCTTCAGCAACAACGCGCCGCCTTGACACAGCAGCTTGCAGCACTATAGCCTGTCGCCTCCCAAACCGCCACCAACGCGCTGCCGTCGTTCATCCCTCCAAGGCACGCTAGCCCCACAGTGTCCGCCGCCACGTACTACCTAGCACAGCAGCAGACTCAGCCCCAACGGCACACATTGACCTCTGTCCTTGGTCCTACTCTGGGTGCCGGCCGTAGGCAGAATGAATTTGAGACACCGCCGCCGCCGCTTCAGGCCGACGAGCAGTTCTGGAGCTGGGAGCTCAGCTTCCGGATCTGGGCACAGGGTGAGGGTCTGTGGGCCTACTACACCCTCCCTTACGACTCCACCCAGGCCGATCAGCTATATGACGCTGGTCACGCCGTCCGCGCCCTTGTACCAGTCGCCCCCCTAGCTTCCCGCCTTGCCCTGGAGCCCTTCCTCGGCGACTTCACCGCTGGCGACATCCCAGACCCTGCACCCGCATGGCACGTCCTCACCAGACCCCATCGCCTGTCCAGCAACGCTGAGATCAGCCGTCTGCTCCAGGAGTTCAACTCCCTGCACATGGGGGAGACCGAGACGGTCACTGCCTACTGGCACTGGGCGGAGGACATCCTCCGTCGACTCGGCAAATCTGCTCCCACCCCTCTGTCCGCGCTCCTCACCATCAAGCGCGGCCCCACCAGCGCATATGCGCTGGTGGCGCGGCGCCTCTTTCTCCTCAGCACACCCGCCTCTTGCACCGCCGCCTTTGCCACGTTCACTCTGCTGTAGTAGAAAGCATGCTCCGTACCCAGCCGGCCAAGGGCCTTGATCCGGAGACTTTCCCTCTCCCGTGTCCCACTGAGTGCATTGACTGCACTCAGGGGAAGATGCACCGGTCCACGTACCCCCTATCTTCCTCCCGTGCATCCGCCCCCCTTGACCTTGTCCACTCGGACGTCATGGGCCCTCTCCCCACCGAGTCCGTCGGTGAGCATGGCCGCTATGTCCTCACTCTTACAGACGACTACCTAGCTACCGTTGGGTCTTCTGCCTCCGGTAGAAGAGCGGTGTCGCCCGAACCATTTAGGACTGGCTTGTTCTCGCGGAGCGCGAGTGTGGCCTCCCCCTTCACCGCTTTCGCTCCGATCGCGGTGGCGAGTACCTGGGTGAGGCTACGACGTTTCTTGCCTCCCGCGGTATCCGCCATGAGACGTCTGTGCCCTACACACCCGCCCAGAACGGCGTCTCCGAGCGGTGGAACCGTACCATGGCCGACGCCGTATGCACCATGCGGGTCGACTCCGGTCTCTCCGATTGCTTCTATTTTGAAGCAATGGCCTACATGACCTTGGTCTTGAACCGGGTTCCCCACGGTCCCCTTCCCCGTCAGTACACGCCCTACCAGCACTGGTGCGGTCGGCGTGCTGACCTCCGCTCCGCTCGCGTCTGGGGCTGCGAAGCCGTTGTGTGGCTGCCCGCCCCACAATAGCGTGGCAAGCTCGCCCCCCACGGACGCCCCTGTACCTTTCTCGGCGTGTCTCGTCAATCCAAGGCCTGGCGCTTCTGGGACCCATCCCGACACTTCATTGATGAGTCTCGGAATGCCCTCTTCTTTGAGGACCTGTTTCCCCACGACCTCATCTGCTCTGGCTCGTCCGTGTCCCTCTCGTCTCGTGGGGAAGTGGTGAGTCTGTCCTCCGTCCTGTCGCTTTTGGGTGACACATCACTCCGTCCCTCTGAGCTGGTAGCCCCGGTCGCGTCCGCAGGCCCCTCCGAGCTAGCTGCTCCAGTCGCGTCTACTAGCCCCTCCGGGCCGGCAGCCCCAGTCGCGTCCGCTGGCCCCTCCCGGCCGGCAGCCCCAGTCGCGTCCGCTGGCCCCTCTGAGCCAGGTACCCCAGTCGCGTCTACTGGTCCCTCCGGGCCGGGAGCCCCAGTTGCGTTCATTGGCCCCTCCGAGCCAACAGCCCCAGTCGCGTCTACTGGCCCCTCCGGGCCGGCAGCCCCAGTCGCGTCCGCTGGGCCCTCCGGGCAGGCAGCCCCAATCGCGTCCGCTGGCCCCTCCGGGCCCACAGCCCCAGTCGCATCTACTGGCCCCTCCGGGCCGGCAGCCCCAGTCGCGTCTGCTCGCCCCTCCAGGCCGCCAGCCCCAGCTGTGTCCGCTGGCCCCTTTGGCCCAGCAGCGCCTGTTGCGTCTACTGGCTCCTCCGGACCAGTGGCCCCGTCCGCCTCCGTCGGCCCGTCGGACTCAACAACATCTTATGCCCGACCGCACTACACACGTGGCCGAGGCGGCAGCCTCCGACCTCGACCGACAGTGAGCGCGTAAACCGTCGCTCCCCGTCCCGTGGCACCTCGACCCCTTGTGGCCCCACGTGTCTCCTCCACTCCCATGGTCGTGAGTGGGGACCCTGGCACAAAGGCTCTCGGCCTGACCACTTCTGCTATCATCGTAGACCTTCACCCGGGCTCTGCATTGGGGTATGCCATGCTTCATCACGAGCATCAGCATGCTGTTGTGGCTGCACTCGTACGCATCCCACCTGGGGCTCGTGATGCACACGCCCTCTCAGTCCGGTCCACAACACGTCCAGAGGACCCTTCCATCCTACGCGAGGCTCGAGCCTCTCCTGAGGCCGCACACTGGGATGCTGCCTGTGCCGAGGAGCTCGCTGCTACCCGACAGCACCACGTGTATGACCTCGTCGACCTCCCTCCAGGTCGAAAGGCCATTGGTGCCAAGTGGGTCTTTCGGCGTAAGTGGAAGCCTGACGGATCCTTGGACAAGTACAAGGCCCGTCTCACAACAAAGGGGTTTGCTCAGGTCCCTGGGGTCGATGACGACCAGATCTTCGCCCCAGTTGGCCGGTTCTGCACTAGCCGGGCGCTCTTCAGCCTGGTTGCCCAGCACGGGTGGGAGCTGCATCAGATGGACATGAGCAACGCATTCCTCCATGGCTCACTGGAGGGTGAGGAGCTCTACATGACGCAGCCCCTAGGCTTCGACGACGGCACTGGGAGAGTTTGGCGGCTGCGGAAGGCCCTCTATGGCCTCAAGCAGTCGCCTCAATGCTGGAACCCGGAGATCAGCAGTACGCTCCTTGTTGGTTTTTTCGCATCTGTCATTGTGCTCTGTTGTATCCTCCCGGCTTGTGTACATCAGCGTGCAGATGACTGACGGCGAGACTCGACGCTGATGGAGTGTCGTCCGGTGGAGCCGACGCACGCTGAGGTCTTCTCGCAGTTCGCTGGAGCCTCCTCTCCCCGGCGACGCGCTCAGCTCCATCGGCAGGCCTCCTCGGCGGTCATGCTGCCGGCGGTCATTGACACCGCAGTTGCCGCTTGCATGCGTCCAGCGCGTCCCATCGCGTCTGCATCGTCATGCACTGCCTAGGGTCCCAGTTGCATGCTGCGTGGCCCTGTTTGGCAGCATAAACCGTTGTGGGCACTATCTGGGTTTAGGCTGCCATAACTCCTCGTTACTATTTTTCTAGCAGATTCTGACCGCACGGCTGCGTTCGCAGCGGCGGTATTATGGTATGGTCCAGTTTTCGGGCAAAACGGACGACGCCCGGGTTTTGGGCTGTCGGCTGCCTGGCAGGCCTCACCGAGAAAACCTGCCAGCCTGAACTGAGCTATTTTCTGATTGGCTGTTGAACTAAGTAACACGCTCTACAGAGCTGGGGGGGGCCTAGAACTTGGAGGGGTCTCCCATTGTTGTTCATTCTTCATTCCTAATCAGTCATTGTCAGTTTTCAGCTGCTTTCTGGCGCTAACACTGGCGCGCGCGTTTCTGAGTAACGGAACCCAGAGCTTCCAGACTTAGACTCTAGAGCAGCAGACTGAGGGGGCAGCTGACTTAAGCAACGAGCGTGGAAGCCCGCACGCTACATCAACAACGCTGCTGCCCCAACCTGCTGCCTAGTTTTCTCTCTAGGTATCAGAGCCAGAGCGTAGCAGCAGCAGCAGCAGACTGACGTACAGGTGCTAGGCAACGCCGGCGGACTCCCACACGCGCCAATGCAGGGGAAATGCTGCCGGATTTTTTCCGGCAGCATTGACCCGCCTGGTGGCGGCGTCAAAATTTTTCCCACGGCCACTGGGCTAGGGGAAATGCTGCCGGATTTTTTCCGGTAGCACTGACCCCCACGCTGGACGCAAGGGAGTGAGCAGCCGACCACGCGAGGCACCTGCTGACGACGGCGCAAGGCATTGACGTCCTCAGGTGTGACTGAACGCAGCAGCCAGCAACAGCAGCAGCAGCTTGCCGCGGCAGCGAGCAGTGGCAGCAGCGGCCAGCAGGAGTAGCAGATAGCAGCGGCTGGCAGCAGCAGTAGCTCGCAGCAGCAGCAGCCCGCAGCAACAGCAGCCCGCAGCAGCAGCAGCCGGCAGCACCAGCAGCAGCAGCTGCTCGCAGCAGCAAGCAGCAGCAGCAGCAGGCGGCAGCAGTAGCAACGGCAACAGCTGCAGCAGGCGGCATCAACAGCAGCAGGCGGCAGCAGCTGCAGCAGCTCGCAGCAGCTGCAGCTGCAGCCGCCCGCAGCAGCAGCTGCTGCAACTGCGAGCAGCTAGCTGCTCGCAGCGAGCAGCGAGCAGCCAGCCGCTCCCTGCGAGCAGCCAGCTGCTCGCAGCGAGCAGCGAGCAACTAGCTGCTCGTTGCGAGCAGCCAGCTGTTCGCAACGAGCAACGAGCAGCCAGCTGCTCGCTGTGAGCAGCGAGCTGCTCGCTGCGAGCAGCCACATGCTCGCAGCGAGGAGCGAGCTGCGAGCTGCGAGCTCCTCGTAGCGAGCAAGCAAAACCGAAAAGAAAGAAAAAAAGAAAAAAAGGACCTACCCCCCCGGCTCTGTCCCTCTGTTAAGGAGCAGCAGCAGCAGCAGCAGCTGCAGCAATTGCAGTAGCAGCAAGCCAAAGCAGCCTCAGCAGCCGCAGCAGCTTGCAGCAGCCGCCGCTACAGCTGCCACTCCAACCACAGCAACTGTTGCCGCAGCAGTAGCCCCAGCCGCAGCAGCTGCAGCAGCAGCCACAGCCACAACAGCAGCAGCAGCTGTAGCAGCCAAAGCAGCAGCTGCAGCAGCAGCTGCATCAGCAGCACCTGCAGCCGCAGCCGTAGCGGCAGTAGCACCAACAGCCGCCGCAAGCCATAGCAGCAGCAACAGCAGCAGCTGCAGCGTCTGCAGCAGCACCAACAGCAACAGCGGCGGCCCCAACCCTACTGCTGACGTCAGCATCCTGCTGCTAACGTCACTGCTGACATCATCAACAAGAAAAATATATATACAAAAAGGGGGGGAGAAAGGGAAGGGAGAAAAACCTAAGGGGTGGGTAGAACTCCCACCACCCCTGCTGTGATCAGCAAAGACAAAACAAAACACAAAAAAAAGACAAAAAAAAGACAAAACAAAACACACAACAAGGGACACCACACCATGGAAGGTAGCCCAAGTGGAGGGGGGTCCTCCTCTGTTGGGGGGACCCCTACCCCTCCTTTCTTGCAGCGCCTGCAGCAGCAGCAGCAGCAGCAGCAGGAGCAACAGCAGCAGCAGCAGCAACAGCAACAGCAGCAGCAGCCGCCGCCGCCGCTGCAGCAGCAGCAGTAGTAGCAGCACCAACAGCAGCAGCAACACCAACAGTAGCAGCAACAGCAGCAGCAGCAGTAGCAGCAGCAGCAACAACAACAGCAGCAGCAGCAGCAGCAGCCGCCGCCGCTGCAGCAGTAGCAGCAGCAACAGCAGCTGCTATAGCCCGCTGGTGTCGTCGGCGGCAATCCTGATCCCCTCCCTGCTCTTCAGCAATAGCTTGCCGCCTTGACGCAGCAGCTTGCAGCGCTACAGCCTGTAGCCGCCCGGACTGCCACTAGTGGTCTACCGCCGTTCGTCCCTCCAGGGCACGCCAGCCCAGCTGTGTCTGCTGCCACGTACTACCTGGCACAGCAGCAGACTCAGCGCCAGCGGCAGACAGTCACTTCCGTCCTTGGCCCCACTTTGGGTGCCGGCCGCAGGCAGAAGGACTATGAGACGCCGCCCCCGCCGCTTCAGGCCGGCGAGCAGTTCCGGAGCTGGGAGCTCAGCTTCCGGATCTGGGCGCAGGGTGAGGGCCTGTGGGCATACTACACCCTCCCTTACGACCCCACCCAGGCCGACCAGTTGTATGACGCTGGTCGCGCCGTCCGTGCCCTTGTCCCAGTCGCCCCTCCAGCTTCCCGCCTGGCCTTAGAGCCTTTCCTCGGCGACGTCACGGCTGGCGACACCCCAGACCCTGCAGCCGCCTGGCACGTCCTCACCAGGCCTCATCGCCTGTCCAGCGACGCTGAGATCAGCCGTCTGCTNCAACAGCTTGCCGCCTTGACGCAGCAGCTTGCAGCGCTACAGCCTGTAGCCGCCCGGACTGCCACTAGTGGTCTACCGCCGTTCGTCCCTCCAGGGCACGCCAGCCCAGCTGTGTCTGCTGCCACGTACTACCTGGCACAGCAGCAGACTCAGCGCCAGCGGCAGACAGTCACTTCCGTCCTTGGCCCCACTTTGGGTGCCGGCCGCAGGCCGAAGGACTATGAGACGCCGCCCCCACCGCTTCAGGCCGGCGAGCAGTTCCGGAGCTGGGAGCTCAGCTTCCGGATCTGGGCGCAGGGTGAGGGCCTGTGGGCATACTACACCCTCCCTTATGACCCCACCCAGGCCGACCAGTTGTATGACGCTGGTCGCGCCGTCCGTGCCCTTGTCCCAGTCGCCCCTCCAGCTTCCCGCCTGGCCTTAGAGCCTTTCCTCGGCAACGTCACGGCTGGCGACACCCCAGACCCTGCAGCCGCCTGGCACGTCCTCACCAGGCCTCATCGCCTGTCCATCGACTCTGAGATCAGCCGTCTGCTCTGGGAATTCAACTCCCTGCACATGGGAGAGACCGAGACGGTCACTGCCTACTGGCAACGGGCGGAGGACATCCTCCGTCGTCTCGGCACATCTGCTCCGCCCCCTCTGTCCGTGCTCCTCACCATCAAGCGCGGCGCCACCAGCGACTACGCCGACGTCCTCCTCCACTACCCCCAGGACGTCCTCTCCACCATGGCGACCCAGGGCACCCTCATGCCCTGGGCATACGAGCTCTTCCTCCACATTGAGGAAGCTCGCCAGGTGTCCCAGCTCCATCGTGCGGAGGCGCTTGCATCCCCTGCCGTCGCCTCCCCTGCTGTCGCCTCCCCTGCCGTTGCCTCCGTGGCCGTCGCCTCCCCCGCCGTAGTAACCTCATCGTCGTCGGGGAAGAAGAAGAAGAACCAAAACAAGAAGGGCAAGGATGAGCAGCAACAGCAGCAGCAGCAGTCGTCGACCGGGTCCAGCGGTGGTGGCTCGGTCTGCCACAACTGTGGTCAGCCCAGGCACGGGTGGTACACGTGCCCTCTCCCGACGGACGAGGCGCGCGTCATCGCTACCATGCTGCGCTAGCGGGAGCGCCGCCTCGCCTCTGCCGCCGTTGCCGCTGCTGGCCCGACCACTTTGACCTCGTCCAGCGGCTCTGCCACTCCGACAACTCCGCCTGTCCCGCAGACACCCGCGCCGCAACAGTACTACCCGCAGCTGTCGGTGCCCCCGCTCCCTTCAACGGCGCAGCCCTCCTACTACCTGGGCTCCGGCGCCGTTACTCCGCACTCCGCCTACACTCCCGGGCCCTCCTCCCGTGAGCGTCAGCTGGAGCAGTTTATCGCGCTCCAGCTCGGCCTGCCTCGCCCTCCTCCCCAGGGAAGTGCGAGTTGCGTCACCTCCTGCTCTCCTACCCCGCCCTGCATGACTGAGACTGACCTGCAGTCGTGTCCCATTTCCTCGTCTGTCTCGTCGTCGCCCGTGGCCTCCTCCGCCTCTCTTCTTGATGATGTTGCCTTGCTTGACGATTGGCAGTCCCGTTTTGCGCCTCCGTCCACCGCGTCCGCGTCCCTCGCCTGCTGCCATGTGACCGTTAGCGATCTAGCGACCCCGGTCCAGGACCCTGCTGAGACCTGGATCATCAACTCCGGGGCCACGCATCACATGACGGCCTCTCGTGAGGCCTTCAGTATGCTCGGTCCTGTCGGCGATGTCTCCGATGTTCGGACGGGCTCTGGACAGGTGTTGCCTGTCCGTGGTGTTGGCGTCGTTCGTTTTCGTGGTCCTGCCGGTGACTTCTTTCTGACTGATGTCCTCTTCGTCCCTGGTCTCGAGCTCAGCCTCTGTCCGTGACTACCCTTGACCGCATGAGCATGGATGTTGTGCACTTGCGTGGTGTTGGCACTGTGTCGTTGCGTCCGTCTGGTCTTGTCGTCCTGCACGCCACCGCCCTTGGCAACCTCTGGCATGTTCCTCGTCTCTCCTCTTCTTCTCCCGTCTCCTCCTCGTCAGTCGCCACAGGCCATGTGCTCGTCACCAGTACGCTTTCTCCTCAGCACACCCGCCTCTTGCACCGCCGCCTCTGCCACATCCACTCTGCCGCTGTGGACAGCATGCTTCGCACCCAACTTGCCTCGGGCCTTGACCCGGAGACTTTCCCTCTCCCGTGCCTCACTGAGTGCATTGACTGCGCTCAGGGGAAAATGCACCGGTCCACGTACCCCTTGTCTACCTCCCGTGCATCTGCCCCTCTCGACCTTGTCCATTCGGATGTCATGGGCCCTCTCCCCACCAAGTCGGTCGGCGAGCATGGCCGCTATGTCCTCACCCTCACGGACGACTACTCTCGCTTTCGCTTGGTCTTCTGCCTTAGGCAGAAGAGCGATGTCGCCCGGGCCATCCAGGACTGGCTTGTCCTCGCAGAGCGCGCGTGTGGCCGCTCCCTTCGCCGCTTTCGCTCCGATCGCGGTGGCGAGTACATGGGTGAGGCCACGACTTTCCTCGCCTCCCGCGGGATCCACCACGAGACATCGGCGCCCTACACCCCCGCCCAGAACGGTGTCTCCGAGCGGTGGAACCGGACCATGGCCGACGCCGTCCGTACCATGCGCGTCGAGTCCGGTCTCTCCGAGGGCTTCTACTTTGAAGCCATGGCCTACATGACCTGGGTCTGGAACCGGATTCCCCACGGTCACCTTCCCCGTCAGTCCACGCCTTACCAGCATTGGTGCGGTCAGCGCGCTGACCTCCGCCCCGCTCGCGTCTGGGGTTGTGTCGCCATTGTCTGGCTGCCCGCCCCGTAGCAGGGCGGCAAGCTCGCCCCCCGCGGCCGTCCTTGTACCTTCCTCGGTGTCTCTCGCCAGTCCAAGGCTTGGCGCTTCTGGGACCCCTCCCGACATTGCATCGTCGAGTTCCGGGATGCCCTCTTCTTCGAGGACCTGTTTCCTCGCGACCTCATTTGCTCCGGCTCGTCTGTGTCTATCCCGTCGCGTGGGGGAGTGGTGAGTCCGTCCTCCGTCCTACCGCGTCCGGGTGACACATTCTTCGGTCCCTCCGAGCCGGCTGCTCCAGTCGCGTCCGCTGGTCCCTCCGGGCCAGCTGCCCCAGTCGCGTCCGCTGGTCCCCTCGGGCCAGCTGTCCCAGTCGCGTCCGCTGGTCCCTCCGGGCCAGCTGCCCCAGTCGTGTCCGCTGGTCCCTCCGGGCCAGCTGCCCCAGTCGCGTCCGCTGGTCCCTCCGAGCCGGCTGCCCCAGTCGCGTCCGGTGGTCCCTCCGGGCCAGCTGCCCCAACCGCGTCCGCTGGTCCCTCCGGGCCAGCTGCCCCAGTCGCGTCCGCTGGCCCCTCCGAGCCGGCTGCCCCAGTCACGTCCGCTGGTCCCTCCGGGCCAGCTGGCCCAGTCGCGTCAGCTGGTCCCTCCGGGCCAGCTGCCCCAGACGCGTCCGCTGGTCCCTCTAGGCCAGCTATCCCAGTCGTCTCCGCTGATCTCTCCGGGCCGACAGCCCCAGTCGCCTCCACTGGCCCATCAGACTCAGCGCCGTCGCATGCCTTACCACGCTACACACGTGGTCCTGGCGGCAGCCTCCGACCGAGGCCGACGGTGAACGTGCAGACCATCGCACCGCGCTCGGTACTGCCTCGACCCCCCGTGGCTCCACGTGCCTCCTCCACTCCCACGGTCGTGAGTGGGGACCCTGGCACCAAGGCCCTGGGCCTGACCACATCGGCCATCATCGCCGATTTGCACCCGGGCTCCGCATTGACCTACGCCATGCTCCATCACGAGCATCGGCACGCTGTCATGGCTGCCCTGGCGCGCATCCCACCTGGGGCGCGAGAGGCACATGCTCTCTCAGTCCGCTCCACAGCACGCCCGGAGGACCCAGCCACC